>NDGM011251636.1:5489-55777 GCA_002564305.1 Octomys mimax | reverse complement strand
GCTCAAGTCATCAGATTCGGACATTGCCAGTCCTGTGGATAACCCACTACTATTGTGGAGTACCAGGCTATTTTGGAATATTTTGCTGAATCCATGCACCTATAGTATTTGGATGGCAATGGAATACCCATCTGTGACAAAAGTGAACAAAAAAGGTGATATAAATGAAGGACAATTTTGTATCCTTATATACAAAATAGTCAGGATAGATATATAGCTACTTTCTCTTAATTCAATAAGAAGAAAGATTTGCACTAATAGTGTTTGGACAGCATATCATATCTGCATCTTGTGCTGTGAATGACAACAATATGCAATGTATTAATTGTTGTAAATCTCCTACCAATCTGTTTCGAAGCTGTCACGTTGCAATTTTTTTCTCAATAAAATTAATTAAAAATAAAATAATTATCAAAAAATAGATAAGACAAAGAAAGAGTATGACAAATTCTTGTCAAACTAACTGTAAGTACAGAATGAACAATACAAAAAATGTCAACAATTTTTTTGTTTGTATTTTTTTAAGAATTTGTTAATGGTTGTAATTCTAAATGTGTTCTTTTAAGAAATGAAAGATTGGACTGGGGAAAATAGCTCAGCAGAGTAAAGTGCCTGCTTAAGCAAGCTTAGGCAAAATGCAGGGACCACAGTTCAGTCCCTGGCACCACATGCCATGCCAGACCTGCCCCTGAAGTGAGCTGAGCCATCCACACAGTTCAGGCATGGTGGTGCACTCCTGTATTCCCAATGCTGGGGAGGCTGAAAGCAGGATCACCATGAATCTGAGCTGTGTAGTGAGACCCTGAAACAACCAAGTACATAAAAAACAGTGAAAAATCTTACAATTTCCCTTCCTCTCTGCTGCCTACCTTCCTTCTTTCCTTCCTTCCTTCCTTCCTTCCCTCCCTCCTTCCCTTCCCCCTTCCTTCCCTCCTTCCTTCCTTCCTACCACTCTATTCTTTCTTGTCTACTGGGAATTGAACTAAAGTTCTTTGCATTAGCCAGTCAGGTGCTGTGCCACTGGGCTATGTCCCCAGCTCTACTTCTTTTTCTTTCTTGACCACTAAAAATTAAAACCAACTTTAGTAAGAGAATAACAAGTCATTACACTTGTCTCTTTTTGTCTTCCATGTAGTACTTAGTTCAAGACATACAGCAAAAAGATTCTTATATAAAGGAAGCAAACAGCTAACATAATTTTTTTCAAGGTATTATGATAAACTACTAGAGTAAGTAAAACAAATTAGCACATAAATAAAAATATTCTAAAAATCAACAGAATATGTATTTGTTATTTCCCCCTACTTCCTATTTATTTCTCTTCCATTTTATTCTCTTTCTCTTTCAGTCTGTACACACACACACACACACACACACACACACAACTATAATTTCTTACACGAGAGAAATTATGCAATCTTGGGCTCATCTCTCTGACTTACTGGATAAGAAAATGTGGTATTTATACGCAATACAGGACTATGCTACTATTAAGAAAATAAATTTAAGATATGTTTTAGTAAACGGATGCAACTTAAGAGCATAATGCTAAGTGAAATAAGTAGCTGTAATCACACATTGCACACAGTCACCAAGCGAAGACATATCTCCCTGGATGTAGTTTCATGAATTCCTAAGTTTCTTTTTCTTTCAAATCTAGGACGTATCAAACAAATTTAGGATTTCTGAATGATTGTAAAATACTACGGGTTTGGTAGGCGAGTACTCACATTCCTTTAGCTCTGACTAGTTTAAATTTAAGACTAGCAACCCTTTTGGAAAGACACACCCTGTCCACATCTCCTCGTTGGTCTGCTGCTGCATTTCACTATGGCAACACTACTTTACTATCCATGGAGCTCCTGGGAGCATTGAATTGGCAAGCCCTGGAAGATTTAATTTCTATTTTGAAAACTAATTCCTGTGGAGATATTGACATTAACATACTCTGTAATTTTGAAACATCACTGCACAGGTTCCTCTAGCAGTTTATTTCCTCCAATGTTGTGTGTACAGGATATAAGAACTTTTAGGTGAGAAGTTGCTTGCTGAGATTGAGCTTTGTTTTTCTTTCAATTATTACCTAGAAAGTTTGCCTCCCATGAAATGAAATGTTTTTATGACCAGCTCTTTGAGTCTTACGTAAAAATAGAATCACACTAGAGGAAGTATTTTAATGTTTTGGTAAATGTATTTTTAATTTGTTGTACAGTAGTTAAGCTTATTTCTATGCAGATTTGTGGATGAGAGAATATGTTATACCCTAGTTTAAACTTTCTTCAGTCAATAGTAATATGGACACCTGTGATAATATGGGAGCATACAATTTTGTGCATATGAAAAACTCATCTGAACAAAGGAGGATATAGTGTTTAACAAAATCTCATTTCAGAAACACTGAATATAGGGAAAGTGACACTGCATTAACATTGACAGAATGATCACAGCTAAGGAAAACAAGAATATATAATACACAGCCATGAGATAATTCCTAAAATCACTAAAACAACACTATCTTTGTTCAATCTCCAGTGATAGCCAACTTGTACTCTTAAATGTCTCTAAAATTGGCTACTCTTTCAGCTTATATTAATTAGGTATAAATTACTGCACTAGAGGGACGTGTTTCTGGCACAGTGACAGGCTTTTACTAACAATAATGTGAATACTTTATCAGAGGCCCTTGAAATTTGGTTAATTTGAATTCTAACAGAACATCTTACCTATAGAATATAATTCATTTGATGGAAATTGATATTCACTATTGGAACTTTTTATGAAAATTGGATATTTAAGTTAAAGTACATTCATAGCCAAGAACAGAATTTATTTGATCTGCAACACAGACTTCATTAAGTATTAAATGTTCAGTTGTGAAATCTACACTAGAAAATGAATTATGAATGATCTTTCAAGACTGAGTTCATTGACTTGCTATTTGTAACTTTTGTATTTCTTTAGGTCATAAAATACACAGTATTTTCTAGAATCTTCAATACAAATATTTGTATTATTAGTAAACAGTGATGCTTTCTTTTAGCTAAGCAGGTATATGTTCATTTTAGATCTCATATTTTCTTCTCTAATTGGTAAAAATATAAGAAATTTGCCTTGCAAATTATCTTCAAAATTTTATGTCAAAATTTGTAGTCTTTAAATTAATTTCAAAAGGTTGTATAATCCTAATTTCAAACTAAAATCTGAAATGCTAATTCAAATTGTTTCTCTCTTAATTGTAGTACTTCATAAATGTATTTAATTATTTTGCTAAACTTTCACACTATCTTAAATATATGGAAACTATCTAATATTGGAAAATACATAGTTTCAAGCATAGGACTCATGCTAGATAAAAAGAAAAGACCTGTTAAAATGAATTGCCTATGTAAGACACATTTTGTGTACATGTAGATTTTATAAAGTTCTCAGACAAATTCTTTTTTTTTTTTCTTTTGTACTGGGAATCAAACTCAGGACCTCATGTTTGCCAGGCAAGTACTGTGCCACTATGCTACATCCCCACGTATAAAGTTCTCGTGTAAACTTTAATCACTTAGGTGATTGAAACACTATGAACTATTTTGAAATATATAATTTTAAAATATTAGGACTTGCATCTGTGACATCTAATAATTGTGCTGCTTTCTACACTGTTTAGCTTGGTAATCAGGAATAGGTTAAAACTTCTTTTAACAATATTTGAGTCAATACCAGATGCAGAAAGAAAATCATTCTTTGCTTTTAAATCCATTACTTGATTATTTTTAATAACATTATAAGCTGACATTCAGGTTTCAATTTTGAGCTACTTGTGTTCAAAAATTGATCACTGCTTTAGCTTATCTTACAATATTGCTAAGAACAACTCCAAGATTCATATTCTATATGGAATTCTTTCATAAGATGGGAAAGTAAATTGACCAATACTTCTATCCTCAACCTGAAGAAGTTGTGATGGCTTTATAAAGAAGATTCGTTTTATCTGAATCTTTTATTTGTACACCAATCACATATTGTAGTTAAAAACTGCTGTTTAAATTTAAGAGAGAGAGCAAGTTGTGTTACAAAGTCTAGCTTCTGAAGCTAGCATGTCTAAAGGACTTCTGTAATAGCTCCACACTTTAACAAGGCAGGTAGCCACTTTTGCCCCAGAACCCCACTAACAAGATAGGTAGGGCTGCCCAAATAGCTCAGCGGATTAAAGCACCTGCAAGCAGGCGCAGGGGCCTGGGTTCGATCCTCTGACCTGCCGTGCTGACCCCACCCCGGGGCACGCTGAGCCTGCAATTGAGACTGGGCTTGGTGGTGCGAGCCTATAGTCCCAGCTTTCTGGAGGGTGTAAACAGGTGGATCACTCTGAGTCCGATCTAGTAGTGAGACGCTGAACATCCTTTAGATCATTCCCAAAAATAAAAAGTAAAACAGGGGCCGGGGAAATGGTTCAGTAGAATAAGTGCTGGACTAGCAAGCACAAGGCCCTGAGTTCAATCCTCGGTTCCGCCAAGAAAAAAAAAAAAAAAAGAAAGAAAGTAAGTAAGTAAAGGAAAACATACAAGATAGGTATGATTCCATTTACCTCATATGTGTTGTAAGTATTACATAAGCACATAGTTATAGACGTGTGCAAATATATAAATGTGTGTATTGCATATGTGTGAGTGCATGTTTGTTCATATGTGCTTTGAATGGTATCTGGTGGATATATGCTCTGTCTAAGCATTTCACTAATTGTAATGCCCTATTAGTGTAAATAAGAGCAGTTGTTAACATCACAGATGCATATTGGTATATGCCACAGTGCTCAGAATTATTCCCACTAAATGAAATGAGTCCTTAAACCTACAAGCCCATGACTACATAATGCTGGGAAAGTCAGTTAAGAGCTCTGAATACATTTTCTTCCATTTTCATAAATTCATAATTATAAATTTGTTCTATGTGATATCCTCCAAAAAGTATGATACCATAAATGTATCCTGCTAGAATCAAGCAGAATATTTTAGAGTAATGCTCAACTGAAAATGGAAACAAATTAATAATTCATTTTGATGCACTTAATAAATAATTGATAATCAAAACTATTGAAGTATATGCATGATTACATGCCTTTTTATTTTTATGTCACAATTTCTGTGAACAGACACATCTATCACATGGATTCATTTGGTTGTAAAATGGGCTTAATAGCACATTGATTTGATTTGAATTGTCACTCTGGTAATACAAATTGAAAGTTTTCAACTTAGTCTGATAGCATCAAGAAGCACCAAATCAAACTCAAAATTTCTCTTAGCTGTAACCACAACTCTTCTCTTATTCTTTCATTATGTATACTTAATGGAAGGAAAAGACATTAAGGACTGTAAATGTCTGGCTGTATTTTGTTGTATTAATTTGATATGGAAACCCTGAGTATAAAACCATGTATAAATTACCTAGATCACAGTTCGATAATGTGTTATTTTTTTCCCGATAAGTCAATTTTACTCTGTATTTCATACCAGTAACCTTCTATCTTCCAAATTAATTAATACAATGGGGTTTGAGTTTGAGTTGTTAATGCTGAGTATTAGTAAAATAAGAATACAACATTTCTACATTATGGAAAGTAAACCTAACATTTCATAATTGTAGAACTAGTCTAGTTTATCTTCAATCCAACTTTATCTCTGATAAATTACAAAAGAGTATAATACATCACATACATTACAATAGAATTATAAAACTATTTTAAACATATCATTACGATATACTATTTTATCTTTATTATTTGTAAAATATAGACAACCTGCTATAAAAATAACTTGAAGATTGATTAAGCTCTTCTAGCCTCATTTATAGGCAGACATAATCAAGGTAGCACTTTCATCCTTTAAAAAGTTCTAAAAGGAATTGTAAATATATGTCTTAGAAAGAATGGTGCCACTGGTGGGCCTCCAGGAGTATGTTACATTTGGTCCACTTTGGTCCAATCTAGAATATCATCCTACACAGCCCTTGCAAATTGAGAGGAAAGAAAGCTAGATGTAAATGAAAGGCCTGCTCTGCTACATTCTTGGAAAAAGAAGTGAAACGGAAGACGTAGCTAGCTAAGGGAAGGCCACACATGTGACAGATGGAGAGAGCATTTCTCAGGATTGCTAGACCCCTCCTGATCCAGTCTGCTCTGCCAAGAGCACACCTGTTCATCGCATCTTTCTAATAAATTTCTCCTTTACCTTCAGGCGGTTCAAGGAAGGCTGCAGTTATCTCTCAACCCAAGGTGCCCTAGTTTAGGTCATATTTGCCTCCTGGTCCTTTGAATGTTCTGTTGTGATTCCTTTGAATTTATAGTGCCTGTGCAGCCTCTCTAAATATCCACTTTCATGTAAAGCTGTTTACAAAGTGTAGGATTTATATATTCCACTTCAAATAGATACAGGTTAAAAAAATCTTTTCACAGTAAAATATTTAAGCTTATCTCCCTTATCACTCTTACAGTTTTATCTTTACTTTCAATTGTCTGAACTTTCCTCCTGAGTCCCTTCCAAAAATATTTGCAGGATTTTCAGTTCAAGTTCTTGTAGTTGGACGGTTCTAAATCTTAGCAGTGTTGACCCCCTTCCTAGGAGCACCTTAGCTGACATTCTTCCTCTCATTGTGTGTTTAGCTGTCGCTGGAAGCGGTCAAAATGCTGATGAACAACAAAATGAAATCTGCAGTGGTTGTAAAGGTGAAGACTACATGGTCACCTTAACAACTGTTGAAAAGATTCTCATCAAAAAGGCACTGTAGAAAGTACCTTCTCAAAAACATTATAATTCCCCACTGCTGTAAATGTAACTTGTCTCCTAGGCCTCCCACACCTCAGATTCTCAGTGTTGATTGATTGATTGACTGAACTAATCATCCATCAATTGCAGTGGTAACCCCAGGTAACCTAGACTCAGCCGTGTAAAGTTTGACTCACTGCCATCAAATCAAGATTACCTGATGTTAAGCAAACTGCCTGGAACAGCTTTAGTTTCTTTCCAGTTCCCAGTGTAGTGTCAGAGGTCCATTCCTTTGTCTGTACTTCAGAATAGGTTAAGTGGAGCTTTCAGAGTTTAACTAAGATTTTATGTTTGACTGAAATCTTTGGATAATAAAGGATGTGTATTTACAGTATTTTACTGGCTCTATTAGCAAGAATGCTCTCTATATACTACGAACAGAATTTGAATTAGAAGTTGCTGCCTTCATTTGTGTGACATGTACTGATGCCCTCTCTCTGGGCTGGGCTGTTTCTTGGGCCTTGATAAATTGTCAATTTGGTTCAGTCTCCAGTCCCTATTGGAAGGCTTCATCATGAACTCTACACACTATGATCTTGCAACATGTCTGGTAATAAATCCTCTAAATTACAGCATTGAGAAAAATAGCACAGCTTGGAAAAATCAGCGGCAATGTCTGCACCAAGCTGTAGATTCAATTGGTGGAATTTAAGTCTCAGAAGAATAACTGATAGTACTGATTTGATGTGAACTTTGGGTAACCTTAGAGATTCATCGAGCTCCTTATCCTTACACACAGCAGGAGTATTAAGAGATTGTGTTATAACACAGGGCACCTTTGACTAAACCCATCCAAGTCTATAAGCTATAAATATAATAATGTTGAAAGTTAAAATAGAGAAACACCACCAGAACTCATTACTTACAGTAATTAATTTCTAGACACCCCAGGTGTTCCGTGTAAAATTTCATTAGATTTTGAAGGAATTACAAGAAGTCACCTGATAAAGAGACTGTATATGACCCTGATATGCGCTGATCTTTTCATTAATTACAGAATAGATGGAGAATGTGAGGGTCATGAAATAGTGGGAAATGATGGACTGTGGCTTGGTAATTTTGGATACAACCTGGCAGTCATAGGACTATTACCATCGTCATCATCATCGTCATCGTCGTCGTCATCATCATCGTCATCACCGTCAAGTACCAGACATCAAGCCCAGGGTGGACTTGCTCTTGGCAAGAAGGTTCTGTGCCACTGAGCTATATCCCTAGCTATATAACTTTAAAATAGATATGAATGCATCTGTATTTTAGCTGGCTGTCTTCAAAAGGAAGGAGTTGGATTCTTTTGGAATTTTAGGTTTCTTTCTTTAAAACATTCTGTAAATGATCAGAATAAAGACAGAGCAATGCTAATTTCATTGCAACTGTTGTTACCTTCCCTGCCCTGCCTGTGTGCCCTTGTGTTAGTTGGAAGTCTATCCATCAGTATGGCTGAGCCTCAGTAGAGGCTTAAAACAGAAGTGCATTACTATGCTGATCTGGATTCTACTTTGATTTCTACTTAGGCAGTCATATACAATGTTGTTTCAGTAAATCATAGTATCAAAACAAAGCCTACGATAAATAACTACCTTCTCTGCTTAATTTTTTCATAAATTTGTCTGAAGTAGATTACAAATTGAGCAAGCTTTCTAGAACATTAACATTTCCCTTTAGAAATGGAAGAAAGTGTTCTCAATGGTAAAGCATTAAAGACAACTCCACAAGGAGACAGTAGTCAAGAATTTTATAATGTCACTATCATGCTAAGTAGGGCTTAAATTGAATAGGAAGTAGGTTGTCCTCTTGAGACTCATATCAGGTAAAATTGAGCAAAGTTCTATGTTACGATCTGATCCACCTATATTTAGTACATAATGAGAATAAAACTGGCTCAAATATAAAAGGTAGCAAGAATTATTTTAATGCAAGTGTGTTACCTTAAGCTACTATGTAAGTACTACATATTTATAAAAAGAATTACCCACGGGCTTTGATTTAAAATATGTAAAATGTTTCCACTGATATGCTGTTGAGATATTCAAACAATTTTAAATGTGTCATTAAAAATAATTTTTATAGCTGGGCATGGTAACCCATATCTGCCTGTAATCCCAGCAATCTGGGAGGCTCAAGCAGGAAAACCAAAAATTTGAGTCCAGACCAGCCAACTCAATGACTTAGTAAGACCCTTCCTGATAATAAAAAAAAAGTAGAATAGAGCTGATGATGTAATTTAATGTAAATATATTTGGTTTAATCGCTAGTACTATAGAAAAAATGAAACACTATTTGCTTTTATACTACCAGGTTTCAGGAACATGCTTTGTATGAGAAGTTATAGAGAACTGTAATATGACGAGACTTCAGCGAAATAATGAAATTATGGTTCAAATATGCAACATATAAAAGTCTGAGATGATTAGTTTAGAATTGAAGTATTGACAGTCATTAAGCAATTTTTAGAAAGTCTTGCAAGTTGTTTTTTTAAAATATCTTTGTGCTAAAATGTTTGCTATACATCTGAGCTATATAGATGGTCTGTATTTTATCTGGAAAATCTTGTTATATTTTTAGAGATACTATAGTTTTTAGGTTTTTCCTTAACTTGTGTTTGTAATAATCTGAGGAACTATATATTACTTTGATGTTATAATTCCAGTAAACTTCTTATTGTAAAGCAGAATACTTTAAAGAACCCTAATGAAAAAAGTGAGCTATAACATTATTTTCAAGGGGGAAGATTTTAGAAATAAAATTCTTTAACATTAATGAATTTCAATTTAACTTATTCATAGCCAGATCAAGCACAGATAAGTTTGGCCAATAAATGTTATTTAAATGCATATTGCTGAAAGTACTCTTAGTATAAAACTCAAAAAAATTAAATCCCTCAAAATACAAGATGCAATAAAAAAAAAGGGTAAGTCAAATGAAGAGACACTTCACAGAGGAAGTGCAAAAGGTAAGTAAATACATGAGGAAATTAAATTTTTCATTTTAACCCAGGGAGAATGTCTCTCATCCAGATATCAATTAAAGCAAAGAGGTGGTGAAGCCATGAGGAAAAGGGAACACTTCTGCATTGTTGGTGGGAATATAAACTAGTACAAGCACTTTGCAAAGCAGTCTGAAGAGTCCTCAAACACCTAAAGCTACACATTCCACTTGCCCCATATATTGTAATTCTAGGTATCTTCCTGCAAGCGTTAAAGGCTCTATCACAGTCCTACATGCACAGTCATGGTGAGAGTGGCATGATTCATAATAACTACATCTTGGAATCAGTCTACACATCCACTGACAGATGAGTGGATAAAGGAATGTGGTATTTACGTGCAATGGCAAACTACTCTGCCATAAAGAAAGATAGACATGAGTTTATCTTAGGAAAATGGAGGCACTTTGAGACCACAAGGTTGAGTGAAGTAAATGAGACACACACGTTTAAATATTGCCTGGTTTCTCCTAATAAGAAGCTCAAATTTTAAATAAAAAGTAAAATCAAAGATGGACGATAGAACATAGGCTGATAGACCTTTGTCAAATGGCAAAATGATTAAGAAAGGAAAGAAGGAGTTAAGATGAGGAGAGGGCAAGAGGGTGAAAATAGGAATTAAGGTATGCAGTATACATGTACCATTGTCTCACAAGAAATAGAACATTAGGTACTGCAAATATGTACTAATAAAAAGAATGCTCAGACAATGGTAGACATCTGAATTGCTAGAATGTAAAAGAATGATTAATAACCACATCAAGAAATTCTCACTGAACATGTAAATTAAAATTGAATGGAATGAAAGATAACTTGGAAAAATTAGAGACTGGTAAGCAGAATAACAGTAATAAAAGTCACTGAGTGTTTTCTTTTATGTATTTAGTACAGGATATACAAGGACTCGCTACACAGATCAGACTTGTGGTGATACTCCTGTTTTCAGCCTCCCAAGTGCAGGGATTACAGACCCACGCCAACACACCCAATTTCAGTTACCGCCTCACTACACCCCACTGTTGGGGCTGGCAGGGCACACCAGAGATCGAACCCCGGCCCCTGCATCTGCCTAAGCAAGTGCTTTATTCCACTGAGTTATCTGGCTGGTCCTTATGAGTATTTTGTTTTATGAGTGTGTTCTTTTCTCTTTTTGAAATGCCTTCTTATTAAAACTCACAAATGTTATACTCATCAATGATGTACTTCCTCTGTAGAGTGTCTCTTCATTTGTTTTAACCTTTATTTTCTATTGCTCTTTTTTTTTGAGGGGTTGATTTCACTGTTCTTTTTGTATTAAGAGATTGGTACTTTTATCAAAATATACTCAACTCCATATACTTTCTAGGACATCATTGGACTACTCAAATATTCATTAGCATGGAAATTCATTACATTCTTATTAATTTCTAGGTCAGAACAATTGAAAGGGTTTTCTTCCAGTGCCACTTTCCTCTTCAAACCAATTATATCAGTGATACCATAATGTTGGAAAAAGCCCAGGATGATCATGTTGATATGTTACTTTCAAGTCCTGCAAAGGCTTTTTGCCTATTAGAATTAAATCTAAAATGACTGTAACTAACATAACTTGAGTCAACTGGTTCTACATGCCTTCCTAAAACATTACCTGCACATTTTCATTTTCTCAGTGGGTTCCTCTGGCATCAGCCAACTCTGGTATGCCTCATTCAACAGCAAGCACCAAAATCATAAACTCTCATGTCATAGATTTGGCCTTGTAGTGATTTCAGCAATCAAGGGAATGGCTGTTAGTCCTGGAGTCTAGACAGGAATGTACCATTCTTACACAGGCTAGTTCTTTCTTCTTTAATGCATTGTTTCTTTCTACTTACTTTGCTATTTTTTAATGCATTGGATCATTGTCCAATTCAGATTGCATTTTGTCCTCAGTTATTTGACAAATTGTACCTTACTCAAAATGAAAACTTTACCCATGTATAGTTTTTTTTTTCTTAAAACTAATTTTCAACCTGGTCCAGACTTGTAGTTATCAAACTTAAAGATTTATCAAAATACTTAAGTTACTTGAGGAAACATGATTAACAAATTTCTAATAACATGAAGCTAGATGTGTGCATTAAATATCTAATTTTCTTTTAAAGCCCCAGGTAGTGATAATGCTTGTTGCTATGAACAATGTGTTGAAGACCTCATTGGTTTAAGCAAATTTAAAACAGTGAAGTAAAGCATGAAATGCCAATTTTTTTCTTAATGAAAAGCTAATGCGTCTGTCCCACCTTCTATTCCTTCCCCCAGAATCCCAAATTGTATTCAGAATAATGTGCAAGATGCTTCAAGTTTTAAAGATATCTCTTTAACTGCAGTTGCACATTTAAGAGCATTCTCCTTTCCACTTTTTTTTTACAGTACAAGGGACTGAACTCAGGACCCTGTGCTTGCCAGGCAAGCACTTATCCTACTGCGATATCTGCCCTGTTATCCTTTCAACTTTTATAGCCAGCTCATTGCAGCCGGTGCCACCATGCCAATGAAATTCCAGTATTCCCCTTATGATGAGACTCCTTTGCTCATCAATTTTACTTTAAACATTTCCAACCTCAAAATTTATCATCTTCCTTTTAAACATGGAAACCTGGTACAGGGCAAAAAAAAAAAAAGGAAAAATAATGTCTCTGAAAATCTTTCCTCAGATACCCCCTCTCTGGATACTCTCAACTACCCTCAGAACCTTTGCTCATCTTACTAGGCTTACAGTAGTCAAAAACAGAACTTCAAATTCAGGCCTGATTCTCCATATTTCAGCCTACTACTGGGGTGTGTCTTGGGTCCAGGAATCTCTGCAGAAAGAGGGACTCTAGTTTCACTAACTTCCACTACTGAGCACCAAGTTTCTACTTTGATGTGACTTTGTTTCCCTTTAAATTTAGGAGAAGAAAAGAAAAGAAAGAAAACTAAGAGAAAAGCAGCTTAAGGAAAGAAAGATCTAGTTTGGTTTACAATTTCAGGGGGTTTAGGCCATGGTATCTTGGCTATTGTGTCTGGGCTATTCTAAGGTTCATAGTACAGGGCATGGTAGAGTAAAGCTATTAACTCATGATATCTAGGAAGCAGAAAGAGAAAAAGAGGGATTAGAAACAAGATAAGCCTGCAGAGGCCTCACCCTATAACTTACTTTCTCCAATGAAGCCCCACTTGGTAAATTTTTAATCATCTGCCAATAATGCCATCACTTAGCTCCAACTATTTAGCAATGTCGTTTAAGGAACATTTCAGACACCAAACCAAAAGATTATCTGATATCCTTTGTCAAGAGAAAAAAAAAAAAAAAAAAAAGCATTTCAAGGCTGATTAAATTCTGTTACCAGAATTGGATAGAGCAGGAAGGTATGTGGTCTGATTTCCTTTGTGAAGAACTCAAGGGAAAAAAAAAGTACTAATGAGACTGATTAAATGCTGTTAGCAAAATTGGATAGAGGAGAAAGCAGCTACGGGCCTCCAGGCCTCGCTGAGCTTCAGGTATGACAAGACTGGTTCCACAGATGCAGAGCACAGCCAGAAGGGACATGCCTAGACACCGGCAATATGTGCTCTGTGGAAAGTTCCCCACTCAGCTCCTACTTGTAAACTAATCTACCTGCCAAACTTACCTTTTCCTTTCAAAATCTACACGAACACATTCACTGTTCCATGTGATGAAAAATTTATTGAACGCACTTCATGTGTTATAGCTCATAGTACTGACTTCTAATACAACAGCTAGACATGATTCTAAGCTCAAAAAACTCCATGGAATCAAATGCAAAATGAATATATATGTAGAAACTTTCCAATTTGTATTATAACTAGAAACTTCTCCATAAGAAAACAATGTATGGTTGAAATCGAGGATGAACGTTTAAATTCTCTCATCCAAAGGAGAGAGACGTCAACTGTTCCTGAAAGAGGGAAAAAATCGGGTGAGGAAGAGTTGGTAATCGCATTATGAGTTCAAGGGCAGCATGTGGGGGGTATAGGAATGTGAGAGTACTAAAGTCATCAGGGCATCAATTTTATATTCTTCTTCAAACAGGATAGAAATGAAATACTTTGAGATACTCTAAGATTAGTTGACTGAACAATGTCAGAAGCTTAATTAAAGGTGGAGCAGAGTCGAGAACTCATTGCAGGGCAGTCTCCTTATATCGTCCCATGTTGGATGTTTCCTCTCAGCACAAAACTGAAGATGCTTGTTTTTAATTTAGAAGTTGCTGGCTTTACAGTTTTTCCCTTTGTTTCATAATTAGTCCTACTATAAAATCTTCTAAAGTGAGATGTGAAAAAGAGGAAGGAAGAGGGGAAGAAGAGGTGGAGGAGGAGAAACAGTAGTTTGAAAAAATCAGCATCCTCATTAACTTTTCTCTTTCTACCCAGTGCTACTATTCTGGCAGAGGTGGACTTGTGTCTCTTGTGGGCCAGACTGTGAACTCTGCTGTGTGACCTTGTGCTACCTCCCACCTACTGGCTTTTAGTGGTCTAATCAGGATAGTTCTTCCTTTACCTAATGAACAAATCAACCCATCTTCAAAGCAAGTTTGGATTTTCCTAAGAACTTTAGAGCTGAGAAGGAACTACATTCTGTATTTTCCTGGTAACTTACGTTTCCACTAGTTAATTGCTGGCGTGGTGTATTGTTGTCCATGATTCTGTAAGTTCTCTTCACAACTCAATAGCAGACACAGTGGGTGTAATTGGTCCTACTTCTCTATTCCCAATGTCTAGCCAAGTGCCTGGGATATAGGGGCTCACTGGGCATTAATTAAATGAAATCATTAATTTGTTATTTTACACACATCATTACATTCAAATCATTTACCTGTGTATACTATAGAGTCAGTGAACATTTATGGACTGGTTCTCTTTTTAAATATATCTAGATGAAAAATAACTCATGAAAGGAAATGTATCAGTTGTCACATAAATGTACTTCCTAATTGGTCTAATTGCTTCATAAATTCAGTTTATTTGTAATGAGTTATATTTGCCTTCATTGTATACAGTTGATTTTCAAACATACACGCAAATTACCATGCAAATACAGAGTTCCACAGTATGCCAAAATGAGTACCAAAGCTAAAATGCAACTCTTGGAACTTCTATCCTGATTTCTCATTCTAATAATATGCGAGTTGAAAGGGAAAAAGAAATATTGGAAATTTAAGTTGACAGTGTTTAATTATGTGAGATATCAGCATGATCAAAACTTAAATCAGAGTTTAATGCTTGAAGTATATAGAATGCTGGCAGAAACTTTTTGTGTGTCAATTTTGCATGACTGAATGCCTTAAAAAGTTTATTAAGAAATTCTAAATCCAGGCAATTTGCTGGGCTGGAATTTCTTTCATTTTATCAACATGCACTAAATCTTAGTGCAAGGAAAGCTTCTAGTCATTATCTGTATGCGTGTTCCTGCCTGTATTCTCAACTTATTTTGTGTTCATGCTGGGGGTTTTGAAAAAACTACACACTTTTGCAAGAGTGTCCCGGAATCCACCTGGTGAGAGCCTTTAATGTCTGAGGACTTATCTATAAAACCTCTGGTAATATGCTCAGTTAATCAAAGAATTTTCCTAATCAAACTTGGGAGAAAACATGATGATGCCCATTGCATCAGTACTGTTTGACTTCTAAAGGGTTATTTATCCCAAATCAGACTCATAAACCAATCATTGCACTCCATGTTTGGTGAAATAGAAAGAATAATGATTATAAAAAATTTGAGTCATAAAGAAATCCTGGTCTCCTCTGGAGAACCCTAAAACTCCCATTTTGACTATTGAGTTATCTTTCTTTTTCATCCTCAGGCTTGGTACGACCCAACAAGGATGAGATTGAGGGTTCCTAGTATATTTCCACCATATATTTCCTCTCATAAACAGTGGTGTGAAGTCCAATTGAAGAGTTCTTGGGCTTTTAAAGGTCATCTAGTTTTCTAGGCTCAACGTTTCCTAACTCATGGGAAATTCTCAGTTAATGTCCAGGGAGAAGTGATTCTAACCTTAAGGTCTTACCAGTTATGGAGATTTCCTTCCTTGGAAACACGTTCCAAATTCAGAAAGCCATCAATTTTCTTTCTGTCTCACCCCTCCTGCTGCAGTCTATTGGTATTTAACTCGCTGCCCCAAAGTCACTTGTATTTATTTCACAGTCATTATTACCTCACTAACTTGCAGATTCCCTCTTATCAAGGCAGAATATATTTTATTCCTTTGAGATTTTTCAAAGTCTACTTATGACCCTAAATTTGTTGTCCTTATAAGTCCAGCCAAGGTCCTATGTTTTATTTCTCATACTATTTCTAAAGGATTGTGCTAAAAGAAAAGGCTGAGCCCCGAGCTAATGCCATTGGATGGATGAGTAGGAAATATTTCGAGAGTAGTTTTCTATGGACTTTGTGTGTCTCTGTGTGAAAAATGATTGTCAGACAAATGGTCAGTAAATGACCAGGTGAATATCATATTGTTTTATGACCATTAAATAGTACACAATAGTACAAATACCCTTCGTGGTAATTTGCCCAATGATTTTAATGTAAGTAATAAAAAAATTGCTGATAGGAAAAACATCTTTACAGGAGTGGAGGGAATCATAATTGGAAGAACATGGTAGTCGTCTTGAATTAAGTTTTCAGAGGAAGATTTTCATATGTACTTTCACAAATATAATGCGCATGCCTATGTTTCAACCAAACATTTATTGATCCCTTCCTGGGTAACATGAATTTCAGTTTCTCTGGAAACAAGCAAAGTTCAATATTCTAAAGCTACTCCAGCCCGTGCAATAGTTCTACAAAGTGGTTCTTGTCATTGGTCTCATTCTTTCTGCAGTGAAATTAAGCATCAGAGAAGCTAGATAATTTTGCCAATGTCATGTAATGGGGACATGTTGAAGACAGCGAAGATCCAGACTTGTCCTCTTTGTAGTATTCATTTCACTACATCAAAGGTGTAAATTAAATTTATATGCAATGACTAATGCACTTCCTTTTGATCTTATGCAGTTCACATGCCTACCTGTGTAGTGGGGCAGGAAGTTGCGAATGGTAGTTTGCCAGTGTAGCAATTTATAAAGATTCATAGCGCATTGCACATAGGGATATCAGAAGTGTGGCTCTCAGTGGAAGCATGAACAAGTTATGAAATGGAGACAGCTTCTAACAACCTACATTTCTGAAAATGTTTATTTCTTATTTTTATTTTTTGATATGAAAATTTTTAATAATACAATTTTCATGTCCACCTTGCTCTAACTCTAAAAGTTAGGGCTAGTATTACTGCATTTTCTTAAATGCCTGCTTTCTTCATTCTAAAGAAGTGAATGGAATATACTTTATCATGTAACTTCTTTTTCTTAGCCAATATGTAAGATACATCCCGGTGAAGAACGGTATTCTGGAGTCTGTAGGCTGCGGAGGGTGATTCAGTTTCCTTAATTATTGCATTGCCAGTAAATCAAGGTAATTTAAAGAGGAACAGCCTTCCAGTCATGCTATCGCAGAGTTCCAGATTAGTTGTGCTTGCAGTACAGCACAAATAATGTGGCAGACATTAGAAATAGACCACTGCTTTGCTCAGCTAATTACTAATTTTCTACTGTCCTACTTTTTAATTTCCCCTACAGTTCAGATTAATGTGTTCGCTCTTCAGAGTTTTCTTTCATCATAGTTTTCATATCTCTTTAAGTCACTTGATCCCTATGTTTTTCTTTTAACTGAGGCATTAACATTGTTCTCCATTCACACTTTAATTGTGTTGGTGATTGGTGCCTTTACTGCATGATTTATTTAGCATTTATCTGAAACAGCCAGAGTTGACTCAGTTTAGGGAAAACAGACTTCGTACAAAATGGACCTTGTCATTTTAATTTTCTAAGAACACTTTTATTATCTATGTTTTCCTTTTGTACCACTCCACCTTATTTTGTGCTTAAAAGGAGTGGGCTCATCTTCCTATATGAAGCGTGGGCAGGAAAGGGGTTGACTCGTTACTCATTGTTTATTTTTCTTAGCTGTCCACATGCCACTCCTTTTCTTCTTCATATCCTCCCTGATCTTTCTGTCCTAAAATAAATAGCTTGTGCAGCATCATGCAACCAAGAAAATATCAATTTCCAAGTGATTTAAGGAAGTCTATATCTTCTTTCCATGACATTTCTATTAGGATTGTGGTGATTTTCTTATGCTGAGAACTCATCATGTAGGTAATCAGAAAAGTACTCCCTCTTTGCTTTGTGTTTTACTTTTTCCCATAAAGCCTGTACATTCAAGCTGAGATGACTGGAAATTTGTACAGGGAATTGCAGTTTGTAAAGCACTTGTATCTACCAGGAGATAGATAGATAGATAGATAGATAGATAGATGATAGATAGATAAATTTTATAAATGAGGAATGAGGTTCACAGAGTTAAGTGGATTACCTATATTAATGTGACAAGTAATCATCAGGGCAGAGCCTATTTTTACTTCAAAATGAAAAAATTAAGTTTTTCAATCAAAACCAGAAAACTTTTCAACAATAATATATACAATTGCCATGTTAAAATCATTAAAATTATTCTTAATCGTCATGTACATGTCCACTGTTTAAGCATGCAGGAGTCAAAAAATAGTCTATTTTTTTCTGTTTATTACCCTGGCATATTATCTTTCACTGTCTGATTTTACAGACTATAACATGCACAAGAGAAACATCCCTGGAATGTTATGTTAGCCTTTATAATACCATTTTATGGTGGAACTTCCTGGGAAGGTAGCTGCTGTTGGCTAGTAGGATTGTAGCACTGCAATTAAGATTTGAAGACGAGTTTTAAAATGTTTTAGAAGCATCGGTAATTCAAAACCAGCTTTATTAGATTTTAAAATAGAGTCTACAGTCCACTAATCTAAAATATGAACTACATAGCCTATAATGAAAATAAGATAAATAGTCGGTGTAGTGTTTAATTTCTTAGAGTTAATTACCATATAATCAAACTTTTTATAACACCTTGTTAGCATATCCCAGCAGTGGCGACAAACAGAATCACTGTATTTCAATGCACATGCTAAATAATGAGATATAGTAGATTTCACCAAATGCATTTAATGACACAATTACTATTGTTGGTACTTTAAATAAGTGGAATTTTAAATATTGCAAAGGACTTTAATATTCTAAATAGAAAAACAAAAAGATAATTGAAAATTAATGAATAATGCAAAATATGTTGCATGCAAAATATTTATTGGAATTGTTTGCCTCAGTGGGTGCTTAGTAAACTAACTTCCGCTCTGCAACCAACAATTTAACAACCATTTACAGAGTGTATACTACTCTGTGTTAGGTGCTGAAGAGTCATGAAAAATAAATGGCTCCCCACTCAGCAGACATTTTCATTCTGAGTAAATACGTTCAGTGCAAAGCATGAGGTGTCAGAAAAATATTGTGCAAACCCAGTGGAGTGAATGTGTCAGTGGTGATTTGAGGTATTTTGAGGTTAAAATTAGAGAAATTGTCATGGGTCACAAAGTGAAGGATGATCAGGAAGCAATAGTCTGGGTCCAAAAGTAAAGAAAATTAGATTTGGGTTCCTAAGGCCTGCTGAAGTTCAATTTACCACTTGTATAAAATAAAAATAAAGTCGGTTTAGCTATTCAAACAACAACAACAAAAAATAGTTACGTTACTAACCAGATCTAGGTATTTGCAAGTATTTGATGGTCTTACAATGATCATGATCCATAGAACTGACCAGGGAAACCATGGAAACCTTTAAGAAGAAGCTTAGTACAGCAGAAGGGAATGTTGCTCTTGGGCTTGAGTTGCTCTCTGTTCTCCATTTTTGTGCTATTGAAGATCAATTAAGTAATTCCAAGTCATGACAAGTCTTAGCTTACTGTTGTATTCAGGCTTCACTTGCTGGAGTCATCATTTCCAATGGGAAGCTTCAAGTTTCCAAGAACAGCACCTCTGGGTATGCTTTCCTCCCCTCTTTCCTTGCATCTGCTTTTGCTCGGGTTAAGGCAACTCTTATACTACAAGTCTGTAGCAGGGTTGTATCCTACAAAAAGGAAAGAAGGGAAAAAAAATTTTTTAAATCTTATTGTTCACTTGGTTATATCTTTGCAGTAGGTAAGAAGAGGGGGTGTCTCAGAATAATCCTGAAGTAATTCTTTAATTGGAAATCTAATGAAGTTAAAAGAATTAAGAATGATTACATAAAAATATATGTACAGGTATGCATTTTCATTATATTTAATAAGCAAAAACTAGGTGTAGTGATTCAAGAGGATGTCATATAGTTCCGGTTTTAATTTATAGTTAATAGAAACGAAAAAAAAACCCACCTTATTTCAAATATTGTTGAAGTAGAGACTCATTTTTGATTCAGGCTGTATTTTTAGTGCTCTGACATTTTTCTACTTTCATTGATGCTGTGTGCTAGTACTGTACTACTGTCATCTAAAGTTACCTGTACATGGGGTTTGCATGTTTTTATTCACTATGTTCAAGCCTCCAATAATTTCTTCTTTTTTGGGTTAAACAAGCTCTGCACTGCTAGATGGGCTGTGTCTGTATGTGTTGTCTAATGGTTCATTTGGTGTACCTCTTGATAAACTTTCTGAAGTGGCAGCAACACATTATGCCTCGCCCTGAACCTCTCAGATCAGAAGGTGCCATGCTGCCACTTATGGGTGTTGGCCATAACATACACAGTTGGTGCTAAGGCTCTGGGAATTTCCTTGTCTTTTTTTTTCTCCTTAATTTTTTAAATTAATTAATTAATTAATTAATTTGATACAGGGTCTCGCTACCCAGTTAAGACTTATAGTGATCTTCCTGTCTCAGCTTCTCCAGTGCTGGGATTAAAAGCCTGCTCCAGCATGCCCACGGGTCCACGGCAGCCATGGCATGTGGTACCCAGGATCAAACTCAGGTCCTTGTGCAAGCCAAGCTGGCACTTGGACTGCCAAGTTATCTCCCTGGCCCTGGATTTCCTTTGCTGTGCATTTAATGCTCAGTAAGAATAGATGAGGGCTGAGATTGTTATACGTTGCTGTCCAGGACACTGAAAGCCAGTAGCAGATAGCCTGCTAAGCTAGGAATCAGAATTTGCTCACCACACTCCAGATATCACTCATTTGCTTATAATTTTCTAACTGTAGGACAAAGATGTTCTCAGGCCCTAGAAAATACCTTTTGTGTAAGAGTTGCAGTATGTGTTTTGCAGGTCTGAGAACTTCATCTTTTCCTTTCATTTTGGTTGCTTTCTCTAATAAAATGTGTTCTCAAAATAGCTCATCTTAATTATCATAACTTTTTGCCCCCAGGAACTATTGTCTGGAAGATGTTTACGTGATTTTCAAAGAAAGTGTGAATTTCGTGAAATTCCATGCTGCTTTAACTTCACTCATAAAATCTGTGATATATTTAAAATTCATAATTATCTTAGTAAGCTTTTATTTATTTAGATATTTAGTCGCTGAAACCAATCAGTCTCTTCTTCTTCTCCCCAAATGTAATGAGGCTGATGTAGTAACTCTGTGAATTTTCTGTCATGGTTCACATATTTTGCCTTTCAAAGTACAAGTTTACATGAATCCATACTCAATTCCAAAACTATAAGCAGTACAGAATTATACAAAACTTTCAGGGCTCTCCTCACTTTCTCTAACTCATTTCCTTTTGCAGAACTAAACATTTAAAAAAATTGGAATATATTTTCCCAGCATCTAGCTATTCATTTACATAAATACATATGTATGTGAAATAAAATAGACAGATACATTATATTACACAACAATATGTGTTGTTCTGTGATGTACTTTATTTAGCCATATGCCTCATAGGTGATTATATGATAATACATACAGAATAAGTCCATCTCACTCTTTTTAACAAATTCTAACTATTCTATAATGGAAACAATACATTTTTAGACAATAGTACTATAGTGGAGGATTCAACTGGGTTCATATTCTTTTTATCATTGAACTGATAAAAGTGAAAATTCTTGTTAGCATATGTTGACATTCTGTGTTATAATTTATTGAATAAATGTCTCTAATTAGAATTCCTGTGTCAAAGACTACAGTTCAACATTGTCAATTTAGTTCCACATAGATTTTACCAATACATAAACCAATCATAGTTTTTAAGATTACTCATTATTATTAGATTATTAATCTGGTAAATTCTGCCAAATTTATGATTGAAAATTTATCTCATTGTTATTTTCATTTTTTTCTTATATTCTTAGGGTGTAATTCTTTAATTTGTTTTGTATTTAATTAATCGTGCTATAAATTCCTAGCAAGACTTGCAACTATTCTTTATTTCACTTTTTTTTTTTTTTAACGTATTTGGTATAGGGGTCTCACTATGCTGCTCAGACTCATAGTGATCCTCTTGTTTTCAGCCTCCCTAGCACTGGGATTACAGGCATATGCCACCACTCCTGGACTCAGTAACCAGCTCAGAGCAGCCAGGGGTGGGGCTGGCCTTACATGTATACCAGGATCAAACCTTGATCCCCTCAGTTGCCTAAGCACGCGTGTAGTCCTCTGAGCTATCTCACCAGCCCTCCAATTGAATTTTTCAATTGAATAAAAACTGTTCATGTACTCTGGATAGTAATCTTTTATGTCAGTAATATAGTGGTGACTCTGAAAGTGAACATTTCATATATATATATATATATATATTTTTTTTTTTTTTCTTTCTTGCTTGCTTTCTTTTGTATTTTAAGGAAAGATCTACAGGGTGTTCACTGTCTCACTACTAGATCACACTCATAGTGATCCACCAGTTTACAGCTCCCAAGAGCTGCAATTACAGGCGTGCACCACCATGCCCAGTCTCAATTGTCATCTCAGCACACCCCGGAGGCGGGGCTGGCATGGCAGGCCTGGGGATCAAACTCCCGGCCTCGGAGCCTACTCGCAGGCACTTTAATGCACTGAGCTATTTGGCCGGCCCCTTATCATTTCTTTTTATATTTAAACATATAGTTATTAAACTGTACTAGTTCAAGATCTTTGCTTCATATCTTTCCCATTTTCCTCAGTATTCAAGAAAGACATAAGAAATACCTAATATTGATTGCCAATTATGATGACAACTACAATGGCCAAATTAAGGTATGGGTTGGCATAAATGTGCCATGGCTCAAGGGTAAAATCCAAGAGTGACACAGACAGGCACAGGCAAACAGTTGGTTTATCAGCCTTGAATGTGTAAAACCAGAGGATACAAAAGATTTAAATACCCAGAGATGTGATCACTCTCTTTTGTTGCCTCCACCACTGACTTAGGAGTTCACAATGACACGCATTCGCTCTTCAGACTATAGGTCTATCTTCACTACTTTGTTTAGTTCCTTCCCTGGTGATCTACTAGTAAACTGGTTGGAGCCAAAATATTTTCAAAGGCTTGTGTTGGGAGAGGTCATGTCCTAAATGTTAGCTCACCTCGATGTTTGTAAAAGCTAACTAAAATGATTGGACACATTTCATTTGTTAAGTAACTTGTGTTGTATGGTTTAAAAAATAAATAATTCAGTCATTATTTAATAAAATCCTCCTCTGCATTTGTATTTAGAAGCACATGGTATTATGCAAATTTAGCATGCAAATATAAACACTTGTATGTGGACAGAGGCACCAGGATCCACAGGAAGGAAAGGTACGTTCAAGGTTTAGCTGCAACCGCCCTTCTCTCATGCTGCACAAGTGCCTCGCTCCCGAGTAACATGTGCATTTCATTGCAGGATGCATTCGCTTATTATTCCAGGTCCTCAGCTAATAACTGCTGTGTGCCACTCATAGTCTGGGAGGTGTGCTTGGGGATTTGGAAGTGGATGATTTTCCCTACATGTTATAGTTAAGGCCTAGTTTTTAATCAGAATGTTATTCTATTTGGAGAGAAAGCATTTTTCCTGCATTCTGCACACAGGCTGTCTACACACACTTCCATGTGGCACAGCCTGTACACAAACAGCAGCTCTCCTTGCTTCATTGTCCTTTCTTCGGAGTGGACAGAAGTATTTTTTTTAAAGCTGTCCTTCATGATTTGTGTGTGTGTGCATGTATGTGTATTTGACTATGGGCTTCCCCAGACAGTGAGATAAATATGTTATTTATTAAAATTGAAGTTCTTCAATTGCCCTTAAAATCTTTAGACAACATCAAATATCAAGATACTAAAATGCACATTTTTAAATCATAGCTCCAACAATAATAGTGCTGATAAATGTTTAACATTTTAGAATATATCTAAATTATATGGAGAAAATTAGTGACAAAAAACGTAGTAGTCCAAAATTTCTACAAAAAATATTTAATTAAAATGGACGTACCCATAATTTGGTCAAATTCTGTCAACATTTTCACGTGATAAAGAAGCAGTTTATGAACATAATATAAATAGCCAAAAACAATTAATTGAGTATAACTTTACATATATTATGTTAGCTACATTTTCACTTATAAATAATATGTAATTAAAGCACACCTTATTTACTGAATTATAAGAGAAGCATTAGAATATGTGAGTTGGATAATAATAGGTTATGGTTCAGATTCAGTGTTTATTTCCACTTTGGTTAATTAAGAACATGTCACTCATATTTTCTAGCCTTGAATATCTTTCTTCGCCGAAGAAAAGAAGTTGAACTTGGAAATATTGTAATCTTGTTGCTATCTGCTAAATTCCATAAAAGAGCACAGTCTTACTATTTTAGATGATTATAAAGGTTTATAGATTTTATAACTTTGCTTTTATGATGTCTTGTTGGTCGTATTTATGATTTATTGAATGCCAAGTCCTGCTGAGGAATATAGCTCTCCAATTAGGACATTCTTTTTGTGGAAAGAGAACAATATGTTTTAAGATCAACCTGTTTTGATAGAATTTATATGAGTGCATTATAACAGAAATATGGGCCTTCTGTATTTGCAAGTGTATTTTATTTTCTCTCTGAGCTAATTCATCAATAGGCTTGTTTATATTCTGAATACCGTATCTCAAGAATATGTTTAAAAAAACAGTGTGCTGCTTTATGGGAAATAATTATTTATACATAGTCATTTTAATCAAAGTCCTCTTTTAGCCTCCTTGTGAACAAAATTAAGGAGCATAAGTGCCTGCTACTCTCTTTCCTACCTTTCAGCAGAACTGTGTAAGTGGAATGATGTATACCATAAAATCTCTACTACTTTCTGTTATGTTAATTTACAGACTTTAGCACATGTGGTTAATTCAATGTTGGGTGTCTTAATTTTTATACATTTTCCTTTAGAACTTCAACAGTCTTTTAATACAGGTTGAATGTGTATGTGAATATTCCAAACATAATTATATTTTTAGTGGTTGTAGAGATTCTCTGTGAATTGATAAAACGTTCAAGAAATGGGTAGTGAAATGGTTGGGTAACATTGTGAATGCACTAAATGCTCATAAAAAGTACCTTCAAAATGGTTCAAATGGTAAATTGTATTCTGTATAATTTACACCACAACAAAGAAAATCATGAGAAGAATACTGCTTTATTTCTGGAGTTATCGGTGGTGTCTGAGGACAACGTTTTCCTGGAAGGTGAAGATTCAGAAAACACTTGCCATAATTTACAGCTAACTCTCTCTCTCTCTCCATCTCTCTATTTGATTCTGTACAGCTATCTACCTTCAAGCAAGTCTGCTGTAACAATGATTTGAAAGGTGTATCTCTGTCTCAAGGGTATGATGACCTCGTAGGTCTATTAACTTCATAACCATGTACATGTGTATAGTTCTTCCCTTATAACTAGAATATCCACCTCTGTCATTTTGATGATATAAATGTGAATGGAATACACAATTATGGTCACGAGAGCAAGCACAATCATTCCCGAAAGTGAGCCGGCATCCCGCAGGTTTGCAAAACTTTCTTCGAGATATGGTATACTAGGCCACATTTCCTCATTTACAAGAAGCTAATTGTCATATTCTTCTAGAAGTGATAAGATTAATATAAATGAAGGTTTACAATAAACTATTCAGAATACTATTTTGGTGAAAAGTTTTAAAATTGAAGATGAAAGTCATTTGGATACTGGAAAAAATGTCAAAAATAATTTAAAAAATTTGATTCTCATTAACATAGAACATTGTTAAAAATTTATAGTTTGTATTATGTCCTTTCTTTCTCATAGTATAGAAAAGGGTAGTTTCATCTCAGAGAATTGTTACATGTATAATTTTCTCTTCCACTATAAGTTCATTCAGGCCTTTAAGCAACTTTAAATGCCTGACTCTGCTTGGTATTGAGTTCAACTACAAAACAAAAATTTAAACATGGACCAAAAGCCTTCTTGTAGTCCCCTGCAGTTTATTTGTAATCAGAAAATTTGTATTTTAAAGCAGACTCATGGGGCAATTTTAAAGTAACATATACATTTGTATGAGATAATACAGACCTATATTAACTATTCTGTTATCAACCTAAATATCTTCAGAAACTGTTCAGGATAGAGAAGGAATTTCATGGGATAGGCTTTGTCAGGTATGACTTTACTGACATATTAAAATGTGGCATTATGAATGTCGGGACCTTTTAGATGTAATCCATTGATACCTAATCAAGACTGACAGAGTAAGAAAATGATGAAACACACACAATGTCTTAGTTCAATGGTGGAGAATTGGAAATAATCACTGATTAAAAGTCAAGATATTAAGTACTGTGAGGTTTTGCTCACTTATAAATACTAGATTGGCAATTACATGGATTTTCACTAATAAATATTATTCTTTGCATAGCTTACTAACATGAACATAGTATCTTAACATGTCTAGACTTTATAGGCTTTGGAAGGCAAAGCTTGAACAAATTCAACGATCCATCTGCCTCCTATTGACAATTTATATTAGGCACATCTCATCGAAATATTTAGAAAGGACTTGAGTTTCCAGAGTAGACAAGTGAAATTCATAACATGAAAAGGGTTGAAGAAGCAAAAACAAGGAAGGGAAAGGGAATTAACCATCTATGATTAATTCATTCAAAGGATTACAATGGGAGCTTGCTTAATGCTGTGTCAGGTAAAAGAACTTTCCTAATTGGTTGCCACAGGTTGCCTGGTTTTTGGCAAACTAGCCTATTTCAATTCAATTTAATTTCATGATGTTTGACAAAAGTGACTCCATTTCCATTTTGTCAGTGGAACATGTACCGGAGATCAAAACACACCAGCCTTTCCTAGATTTCATTTGACATTGTAATGCAACATCAATGTCATAAACAGTAAAAAAAGACTTCAATGCATTGAAGACAATCTATGAAAGGAGAGTAATGCAACATGAATCTTAAGGAGGAAGCCGGGTGTGGCAGCGTAAGACCGTAACTCCAGCACTGCAGATGCTGAAGGAGGAGAATCACCTTGAGTTCAAGGCCAGCTTGCACTACAGAGTGAGACTGTGTCTCAAGAAAAAAAAAATTAAAAAAGCAAAAACTACATAGTTGGAGGAACATGAGGCAGTACTAGAAAGCACTTTAAAGGCGATAGCACAGGTAACACAATATTTACCTTTGATAGTAAGTGAAGAAAGTAGAAACTGATTGAAGCAGAAGTTAGGATGCTGAGGGCAACACCCCCTGTGCACCTGTTATCTTTAAAAAGTTCCCAGTTTAGTAGCGATTTTCTTCAATGTTTACTGCAACATCCTGATTCATTATTGTGTTTAAATGTATTTTATTTGATCAGTAAAATAAGAAGGGAGACAGGTAAATTTTCTGCTAAATTAGAATGAAAATAATGTGTAAATCTCTATATGAGATTGAGTTGGAATTCAAGTGGGAACTGCCAAGTTCAAGATGTGAATCTCTGACGGTGATAGTTAAACTCATTTAAAGAATTCACTGTGAGAATTTTTGTCTGGGAGTTTGATTTTATCCCTGCAGCTTTGCTTAAGAGATTTCCTGTTCCTTTATACTACTAACAATATTGTCCTTTCCAGCAGTCTCATTCTTTTTACCTTTGCCTTCAGCACAGTGGAAATCAATATAGCAGCACTCTCTGTTCTGTGCATAATGCCTGTAGTTTCCTGTGTGCAGTGGTCCGAGATTCTGCAGATACCACTTAATGCAGTAGCCACAGTGTGGCCCATTTGTCCAAACTAACATTTTCCACAGTGTCAGGGAACATTACAATGTTGCTGTAGGTGGTAGAATACTGTCTTTTGTAACCAATAGGTGGCTGGGGGCCTTGGATGAAGCTAGGGTATTATTTTTGTTTTGTGCATGCTTGTGAAGATAGCATTGATCCACCTTATGAATCCCCTGACAAGAGGGGGACTTGCTCTTGGGTCGTGCCATGATCTTTTATTTTTTTTTTTTTTACTTTCTTAGTGACTTACACTTGGTGGGAAGAGAAATTTTAATCCAATATTTGACTGTGCATCTATTCTCTGAAAGGAGCGTATAAAAAATACAAATAGTCTATAGGAAAAAGATGATTCTACCAAAGCTGTTGCTTGATATATTAACCATAGATTGAATTTTCTCACTTTGAAATTCAATTCCAAAATGGTTGATTAAACAAATCCAAGTTGTATCTTGAGATAAATGCTGGGAATAATAACAGTATATATTTTTCAAGGGAGAGAGGATGAACATAGGTGATTTGGACCATATTTTGAGGGCAAGAGTCTCGATTAGGATAGAGGAAAAGCAACTCTGCTTCTACGAAACCCTATCATTTAACTGTACTAATTGCATGTTTATATAGCATCCAAGGCACCAGGAATAAAGCCATGGTAGTGAACTGGATCGGAAATGGGGGTAAAATTACTCTTGCAACAAGAGCTTACTATTTCAAGAATGAGAATACCATACAGCTAATATAAATATTATAAAGATATGCAAGCAATTAACCCTATCTGGAAGACAAGAGAGAGCTCCTAAAATAAATAATTTTTAAACTGGAGACATAGAGGTATGTGGCAGTGGTACTCAGATGCTTACTACATTAATTTTTTTTTTCTTTTTGTATTTTTAGTGCAGGGTCTAAATGGTCTACAGGGTAGCACTATACAAATTGGACCTGTTGTGATCTTCCTATTTTCAGCCTCCCAAATGCTGGTAGTATATGTGCGTGCCACCATGCCCACTCTCAATCGTCTCAGTGCTCTCCAGGGGCAGGGCTGACACGGCAGGCTGACTGGGGATTGAACCTCTGACCCCTGCATCTGCGTAAGCAGGTGCTTTAATCAGCTGAGCTATTTGGCCGGCCCACTGCATTATATTTTGTAGCTTTCTCATCATCTCCTTTATAACCACCTCTGTTCTTCCACAGTACATACCACTATAGTAAATGAATGGTACAAAATATAAATCTGCATTTCATACATTAAGAAATTGTGAATGTTGCTTTTGCAAAGTTCACCAGCACATTAAAAGTCATTGATCATACTAAGTTAGAAAGAAATAACAATTATCACATAAACCTATAATATAGTTCTCTATAGATTATATGACTTTTGGTTGACATGATTCACACATGTAAATGAAGATAACACTTATCTTACAGGTTGGTTTTTCCAAATGAAATTAGATTACAAGTCTAAAAAATGTTTATTTATAATAGACAATTGTTGTAGCTTCTTCTCTCCTGACCCCCCCCCATGTCACCTTGATTGAAAACCAACAAGATTTTATCTTTCCCTAGCTACCTCCTTTAGTACTCATAGAAGAATTCTTTTAAAAGCATTATCTCTTCCATCACAAAAATTATTTTCTCAAGCCCTTATCTTTTAAAACCTAACATTAAGGAGCAGGAAATAGTTCACTGCTGTAATAACTGAGCAATAAAGAGATACTCATCTCGTGAAATAAGATTGATGGTGGATTTCTGAGATCTGCCTCTTTTCTAAATTCAACAAATTGTTTATCTTTATCTCCATTGGTCCATCAAATCAAACAGAAAAGGAGATTGAGTCCACCATTTGACTTTTGCAATGTTGTCTTACATATCGCAGAGGGGAAAAAGCAGCATGGCACTGCTTGGTGGTGTTGTTACTCTGGCATTTACAGTGTGAGTACAGGTTGGTCATCCAGAAAATTATAGCATCCTAGAATCCATTTCTCATTCCAGAGAGTCACTGTACTCAGTAGGCATGCCAGATACTGCACATACGAGCCTTTAAAAGAAGTCATTGTTTTTCTATTTTATTGTACTTGTTTTTAAATAGACTTTAGCAGTTTTAGGCTCTGAGAAAAAAGAGCAGAAAACGCACACAGCTCTCATACTCTGCGGCTCCTTTCCACAGCCTTGTCCATTCTCAGTCCCTTGCACAGTGTGCATGTCTGTTACACCCTCTGAAAGGCACTCAATGAATGTACTTCATACTTCATTCTTGGAGCTGTGCATCGTATTCACTTTACAATATAAGATGACATATGTCTGCCGCTGTCACATCATAAAGACTAGTATCACTGCCCACAATCTTCTACTTTCCTCTTACTTATTTCAGTCCTCCAAGGGCCCCTGATACCTAGTGATCTTACAAAATCCATACTTTTCTCTTTCCACAATGTTATATCATGAGTGTCACATAGTATTTAGTTTTTCAGATTGGCTTATCTTGCTGAGTAATGTGCATTTAAGGTACTATCTTTTCTTGGTGTCATAGCTCATTTCATTGAAATATGTAAAGTAATTCTACAGTCTGAATGCACCAAAAATTATTTATCAGTTTTCATAGTAAAGTGTATATTGGTTGATTACAAGTTTTTGTAGTTGCTTGTAAAGCTTTTAACAATGTCTGTGTTCAGGATTTGTGTAGACTTAAGTTTTCAATGTCAATAATCAAGAGACACAAATGCTATTTTGTATTTTGAGAATATGTTTAGTTTTGAAAATTAAAAAACAACACTGATTTCAAAAGTAGTTGTATAACTTTTGCATTACCACCAACAATGTAAAAGAACTCTTACTGCAACATCTTTGTCAGGATTAGATAATTTTATGTTTTGGATTTTAGTCAATCTAATAGATGATCCAATAACTTGTTATTGTTTTGATTTGTAATTTCCTGATGACTGATTGTCTATACATTTTTATACACTATTTGATATTTGGACATCTTTTTGTGAGATGTCTGTACATGTCTTTTGCCTATTTTTAATCAAATAGCTCCTTTTATGTTTGAGTTGCAAGAACACACACACACACACACACACACACACACACACACCCTTTATCAGATGTAAATGTTTCGCCCCAATCTGCAGCTTTATTTTTTTCTCTTGACATAATCATCACACAGCAACCATTTTTACATTAAGTGGAGTTTAGATGACCAATTATTGCTTACTATTCATGTTTTTGATATTGTATCCAAAAAGTTCTCTTGAAAACCCGGGTCACCCAGATGTTCTATTGCCTGTTAGTAGTTTCAAACATTTGCATTCTTCTTTTAGTTCTGTGATCTTCGAGTTAACTTTGTGATGGCTGTAAAGACGGGTACTAGTTTCATATGTGGATTGCAGTTGCTCCAATAGCATTTGTTAGAACATTCATTTGACTTTGCAGTTCCCTGATGGCTGATAAAATCGAGCATTTTTTTCATATACTACTGTGAGTTAGCATGGAAAAGTGTCTTTTCTCTGTTGTATTGCTTTTGGTGTCCATCAAAGTTCAGTTGATTGCACTATGCTAGGTTATCTTACTGATTCCTCAACATTTCCTCAAGTGTTATGAGTTTATTTTTTTTGTTTGTTTGATTGTTTGTTTTGGTGGAACCAAGGCTTGAACTCAGGCCCTTACTCTTGCCAGGCAAGTACTTATTCTACTGAGCCATATCCCCAGTCCCCAATGTTTTAAAGGCTATTAATATAGGCTAATTCTCACAATATATAAAATACAAGTGTAGGGACTAAAATTTGCTGATTGAATCATCCTATAAGCTTAGGAAAACATCCATTATTAATTGTGTCATGTAAATACAAACATGGTAAATTTTAGTTGACTGTGCTTATTTTTCTTTTATTTATTTATTTATTTTTGAGGAAAGGTATTGCTATGTGGTTGAGGTTGGCCTCCATTCCTGGCAGAATTTTTTACTTTTTCAATTTTTTTTTTTTTTAAATTTTAGGGAAGAGTCCAAAGGATGTTCAGGGTCTCACAAATAGATCAGGCTCATAGTGATCCACCTGTTTACAGCCTCCTCAGACCAGGGATTACAGGGGCGCACCACCACCCCCTGTCTCAATTGCCTTCTCAGTGCAGCCCAGGGGCAGGGCCGGCACTGAAATCCTGGGTATGGAACTCCCAGTCCTTGCACCTGCTTGCAGGTGCTTTAATCCACTGAGCTATTTGGCCGGCCCTTAAATGTATGTTCTTAATGCTGTTGAAATATGCAATTTTGAAATCGATTTCTCAGCATAATTCTACATACCTGATCTTATACTTTTCCAGTTAGAACCTAAAACACTTAAAGGGAGAGTTCTCAGAAGCTAGACTCTTAAATAGTTTTTTAGATGATTCTTATTCTGTTACACTTAACTAACAATAATGCATGTAAACCTAATTACAGTAATTACAAAATATTTCACAGCACAAGTAATATACAATATGTTTATTCACTTTGTTCATTTATTTACTTAGCAAATATCTACTGGGATCCCAATAATATTTTAGATATTTTTCTTGGGGAATCTTGAGTAAATTGTTGTCCCAGAAATGAAGGAGAAAACATCCTTATGATGGCAGATAAAAATTTTAAGGTTTTAAAATAAGTGAACAATCCAGATGTGGTGGTGCACACCTGTAATCCCATCATTTCAGAAGATGAAACAGAGGGTTGCTGCGAGTTCAAGGCTGGCCTGCGCTATGTAATGCATTCAAGGCCAATCTGCACTACACAGTGAAACACTTCTCAAAAATATGGCTCAAGCAGAAGCATAAACCAGTTTTCAAAAATATGATAGAGTATTTAACAGAGCAGGTATTTTCATAATATCATTAGTATGTTTTTTATCTGACTTTCTTTTGACTTTTCTTAGCCTTAATTAGAATGGATGTGTGGTCCAATACATTTTTTTAAAATCCATTATCTCAGGCAATTGAAATGTCCTATCATTTAGTGTAGCATTAATTACATCACTCAAGGTACCTTTCAAGGTTTCAATAATTATATTCATGTCTGCTGAATTATGTTGGCATTGTATTTATGGGTAACTTATGAGGATTTCTTCAACTGCCTTTAAAAGTTAGAAGAGAAAGCCTAATAAACTAAATTTTAATCTGAATATCTCTAATCTGAATTACTTAGAATAACTTTGCTACTAGAAATGAGACATTTTTAAACTTTTTGTTTCTTTGAAGACATATCTGTGAAAAAACAGATATGGAGAATGAATAATACTCAAGACTCAATAAAACCAAGACTGGTTTTGAAATTATTATATGTATTTGAATTTTAAATATGAAGATACATTTGCATACTGATTATTATGACTAAATAAATAGATGCAATTTGTAATGCATGAATATATTGCCAACAATACTTTAACATTGTATTTGGTGGGAATGATCTTCTTTTTTCTCAAATAAAATACATTCTACATGCTACATAGTCATTCTAAACTTAAATTACATTTCTATCCTCAAGGATCTTTTAAATAGTCATATCTATATCTATATAGGTACAGATATTGATATACACATTAGTTATTTCAAAAATAAGGTAAACCATGGTTTTGTGTAAAGGAGACAGCATAACAATATTCTAGCCTTCTTTTTCAAGACTAAGTATTGATACATTTATATGTATCACATAAGTTTTCTGGGCAGCACTCTCCTCATATAAAATGATATCTGATTACTGACATTTCTCCTAAAGTTCTATAGTATGACATGTTATTATTCATGAAGTTTGGCCTACAAAAATGAAAATGTGTGAGTTACTATAAAACAGCTTTAAAGGTTTTCAAAGATTTATTTATTCTATAAATAGCTTCTCAAATAGCATATAAATTTATGTTGTATAGTATTTTATTTCATTTTTTCTGTGTAGTACATGCTGTGTAGTAATCTGGTTTCTGAAGGTATTGTAAGTTATAATTTGTCTCTATATGCCTCTGGTGATCAGAGAATTAGAAACTCTGTGATGTTATTTTGCTTACCTATTAGCTTGTACGAGAGTGGCAAGGTCAATGTAAAGCCATATTATGTCCACATAAAATTGAAGGTACTTTTATCTGAGACCAAACTACAAAATCCTATATCATCTAAAGGGAATGCATTAGTAACAAGAGATTAGAAATGATAAAATTAAGCAGTGAGAAGAAGATGAAAGTATAAATTACTTCTCCTTTTATGGAAAGCCCTTCTTTGGACTTCTCTACCATCCAAATGCTGTTGTAAGAAAGGAGTTTTTACAATTTGGAGAACCTAGTGTATTGTATTCACAAATAATTACTTATATTTAATCTTTACAACTGAGTCATTTCCACTGTGCAGTGTATTTCATCAGAATTGGAAGAATGTGGTTGTTTCATTAACTCAGAATTTATTTGGATATGGGCAATATGAGTCAACATTAACATTTTCCTGAGAGCTTTTTTTTTTCATTAAGTGATCATAACATGAGAATAGATTTGAAAATGCACTTTCTTAAATGTTTGGTAAAGTATCATGAGGAGAAATGTGTACTTTTATTCACAACTGCTCTTCTGAATCATCTTATCCAATTCCAGCTGGACTGGCCACTGTCTTCAAGGACAAGTCGATGTCATGCTAAACTACATTTGTTAAGCTGATAAGCAGCATCAGTGGACCTGAAGCTCTGCCATCTTTCTTTTGTATGATTGACCTTGGTATTGTAAGGTGTGTGGGTGTGGGGGGGTGTTTGGCTAAGCATCTAAAAATCGGAATACTTCATAGCTCAGCAGTTCATAGTAGACATTAAAGTCAGATCATATGCCAAATAACCTGACAGATTTGGAAGGAGCAGCAGGATAGCTACCTAGAGAACATCAGAAGTTCACAAGGTCACAAGAAGAACAAAAAGTAGGAGAGCTACTAGCAATCCTTTCATTTTTTGGCTGACATTATTAGCAGAGACAATGAACTCTTCCTCTTTACTTTCCAAAGACACTGTGCAGATACACAATGCGTCAATAAAAATGGATTCTTACGTAGTCCTGGCATGGGGAATAGTTAATGCAGTCATCTGTAATGTGATTCACGTTACTGATGAGATAGCAAGAAGTTGAGGTTCAGAGGGCATTTTCTAAGTAGATATATTGAAAGATGTACACCAGAAACCCATACTACCTGCTGAGGAGTGAGTTCTAACTAGGAAGTTAAGTACAGTAATTGACATAAAAGTCACGTATATCAAAAAGAATCCATTTAATCTTTATTCCACTCCTTTAAAAATGTACCATTCTAAGGTCTATTAAAAGATTTAAAAATTGGATCCATGTCGTGATGTTCATTGATGAGTAATTTAAATATATATAAATTTTTACTTCAGAATTTTTTCGTAAATTTAAAATAAATACTGGAACTGTTAGTTAAATCTCCTTCCAGGAAATGAGACTAATGTGTATACTTCCAGGATTCTGATAGATCTATTTCTCCTTTTATTTTCATTATATACGCCCTGAATACCTTCCTTATTCCTTTAGTTTTGCTTCAAGCCAATAGAGAAGTATCTCTGAAAAAAATTATGAGAAGTATCTGTCCTCTACCTGCTGCTTGACTTAAAGACTCTGAGTAAATCTAAAAATTTTAATTTAACAAATTTTAATGAGTATTGGAAAGTAATATTTATGAATTATTTTCCTTATGTTTACACAGAAAAGCAGTTGTGATTATTTAAATTCCACTTATACTTTGAGAAAATATGTCATGAAATCAATGTCTGGAAATTCACTACATGAACAAGTCTTTTCATTATACTGAAAATAAAATTTTCCTTTAACTCAATTGTATATTTAATTCTAACTTAACTGCTTTAGTATTTCTGACTTTTTAAGACATTTATCATGAATGCAATAAGAAATTAGCAGATTTGGCCACCATTGCATTAACTTGCAATCAGAAAAGTGACTTAAATCTCCTAAATATTTTCCCTTTTATTGAAAATGTATTTGCCAGTTGAGAAAACTTCAAAACATTGCATTGATTCATTGACGTCATTATGATTATTAATGAGCGTTATGGGGTATAATATATAATTTTGCATTTTTCACGTAAAAAAAATAAGGAATGGCACTAAATGTTTTTTTGACTGTAGAGACAATCTTAGTTTTTACACTTTTTCAAATGCAAATACTAATGTAAATAAAGTGCATTGTGCTATGGTCTGTCTGTTTTATTTTCCTGAGAACACACAGCTCAGAGCTAAATAAATGAGAAAATAATGTGTATTGGCCCAGTGTCGGGGTGCAAACCTGACATCCCAGGACCCCTAAGGCTGAGCCTGGAGCACTGCCATGAGTTTGAGGCCAGTTTAAGATATATAGTGATTTTAAGTTCAATTTGATATATAAAATGAAAGCTTTTGGGGGGGGGGTTAATAAAAGGAGGGCCAGTGATATAGCTCAGTGGAATATGTGCTTCCCTGGCAAGCACAAATTCAATCCCCGGTTCCACCCATAAAAAAAAAAAGAAAAAAAGGAAATTGACAAAAAAAATTAATGTGTAGTTGCTTAGATTATCAGCTTCAATATAACAACCATTATTAATTTCCTATCATCTTGTTTTGAAATTCTGTATTATTTTTGTTGCTTTTTTAATTCTCTTTTTTAAAAGAGATAAAAAGTAATAGGTATTGTTTCATGTCTTTCTAACATCTTCTATGTCTGAAACAAACTTCTGAAGGGAGAAAAAAATCTTTATTGCTTCTTCCACAGGACATTTCTCTTTGTTTTATGGTATGATGAAATTAAAATAATCATGTTTTGAGAGATGAAGTAATGCATACCTTTATGAGCTGGCTTGTTAGAATAATTAGTGTTATAAACATTGTTTAAAAGGTTGTAGAGATGACAGGTGTATGTCACATCTTGCCCTTTTGCTACTCTTTATTGTAGTCTTGCTTGGAAATACAAATACAGTGACTTAAAAAACATAGCCAGCTATATATAGCATGTAATAATTATGCTAGGCAATCATTAACATTTGCCCTTTTAACTTATTAATAAGATAGCTTCCGAGTAGGTGGACACTTATTCTCAACTGGAGCTCCAAGAGAACATGCACTTTTCCTGGCAAATATTGAAAACTCTATCTCTGTGTTCAGCTGGCTTATTCTCACACCTCCCAAAAAACCAAGCATTAATCGTCTACTGATTTTGTCTACTTATAGAGAAATTTCTAGTTTTGGTACTTTTGAGAGCTAAACTAAATAATTAGAATTCATTAATTCACAAACTTCCTTAAGTTCTTAATAGTTTATTATTTATTTATTTATGCAAAACCAGGGATTGAACACAGTTGCTTGTGCTTGCCAGAGAAGCAATTATTCTATTGAGCCATTTCCCTGACCCTTAAGAGCTTATTTTTAATATATGATTATTATATTTTTTTTAAAAAACAGATTATCCCTAATACATACTTAAGTGAAATTAATGAAACAGATTGTAGTGAAAATTAATTAAATTGCTAATTAAATTTAGCTTTTCCTGTAGCTCCTACCTTTCCATGTGCGTTATTCATCCAGGCCTTTTAACAGCCTTTATGAAGCTCTTTAATCCCAAACTCTAAGCTGGATGTGGAAGGAAGACTCTGTTCAGCCCTTCTGGTTTCTAAAGAGGCTGCTCTGTGAGACTAATGTGAGAATGGAAGAGATAACTAAGAGTTTTAGCGAGGCAAGAATGCACTGACCAAGTGTTGTCTGTAAAAGATGAAGTTCTTTTCCTACAAGGCAAAACAGTCTCCTTAAAAATTCAAGAAAACAAGTTGGGATAGAGAACAGATTTCAAGTACATATAAATTATGTAGATCAGGAACAGTTTACCCATTAGTAATCAGTAGGGGCCTAATAGAATAAGTCTGTGCACAACTCAGCTTTAGGGGACCACTCAGTCAAAGCATTGAATAGTTCTCATAAGTTTTTCTTTAATGCAACTCACTTGAGCTCTACAAATTTGTTTCTATCTTGCTATCAACATAAAATGTGCTCTTTATAACATAATTCAAATTCTAGGGTAAAATCATTAATGTGACTGGCTTTAGCGCCACTTCTAGATGACTCCTTAAGTTCAACTGCCTCCATTAATCCTGTCAGGTGTGGTGCAGACAGGTGGCTTGGACCCGAGGCCCAGGCATTTGGAAGGTCTGTAGCTCACCACACCAAAACACATCTAGTACAAGTTAAGTTTTATAAATTGCTTCATGGTATTTTATTTTTTATTTCTAGTTCGGTATTGGGCACCCAAACATTTGCCAATGATCAGGGAGACACAGGAGGCGTTCAGTAAGTGTTTCCTGAGGGAAGGGTAAGAGTGGGTCGCTGAAAACTGAAAATGCTTTACCTTGTCTTATACGTAAAAGGTGCTAAACATTTTTGAATTGAGATTAATGAATTTAAGGTACAGAGAGTATCTTACTTAAAGAAGAATCTAGGGAAGTTAACTAGGACTCTCTGATGCCTCTTGCTATAATCATTATCATCACTAATTTGTGAAAGGCAAAATCATTTTAAATTTATGGGCAAGTCCTTTCTGTGCACTCTACAAGCCTCAAAACAAAACAAAAAAAGAAAAGCAAAGCCTGCCTTGGTTACTGCACGATGGATCGCTGAACCAGCCCAACACACAGTACTCCTTAAGCCTGTTGCAAATTTTGCCTCTTCTGCTTCTCATTACCATGTATTAATAGCATTTCTTTATTGCTTTTATACTTTGTTTTTCAAGGAGACATTTTATTTTATTTTATACAGGCAAAAAATAAATAAATGCAATGCAGAATTTCAGAACAAGATGATAAGAAATTAATAGTTGTTATTATATTGCGTATTGTTTTCTTCAAAGTAGTTGCCCAGATTACCAGATACAAGGATAAAAAAATTGATCAAACAATATAAACACTAACCGTTCCTTTCAGTGACCTAATAGAAATCAGCACTACAACTATCTTAGATATTTTATGTATATATTTGTGCTTTATTCCCTTCCTTCTTTTCTTATTTTCCCCCTCCCAGTTTTTCTTTCCTTCTGAGCAGTTTCTTTCCCTTTCACCATACCTAATGTATCTTTTGGATCTTATTTACTTTTTCAGTTTCTTACACTAGGGAAACAATACAATGTTTACACATACAATTCCGATTTATTTCACTTATGAGTATGGTCACTAGGTGCATCCAATTGCCTATAAAAACCTCAAGTTTATTTTTCTTTATCTCTGAGTAGTACTCTAGTTTTATAAAAATGACACGTCTTTTTTTACTCCATTCCTTAGTTGCTGGATTTGGGTTTTTTCCAAGATTTAGCTGTTATAAATAGTAGTCTGCCACTAATTTTTTGAAAAATACTTTACCTAGCCTATAAGAACACCAATGTTACATTTTAGTTTTATGTTTTAGTTTTTATTCTTTTATTTACATTAAAAATATAAAGATAAGACAAAATACCTATGATTGTTAAAGTTAACTACCAAATACATAGAAGTGTTTTATACTAGTACTTTTTTATATTTAAAATTTTTATACTAGAAAGCCAAATAATAAAAATGGCAAAAATTAAAACGATTGTTAATTTTTTTAAAGAACTAGATTTCTTCTGCTCTTCCTATCTTCTTTATCCAATAATATTGTGGGATTTAGTCAAAATACTTATTATTATTATTATTTGTATTTTTTCAGCCTCTGTATTATCAGAAGAGAAATATTTATATTCTTCTACCATTATTTTATGAGGGAAGACTAAGAAAACGCTAAGAAAGGACAAAGAAATCTTAATAAACTTTTACAGAAATAAAAATGACCATATCGATTTTGAAAATTATTTTAAACCTAACAAACACGATCTTATCTTGTGGTCCTGCCAAATGATACCTCATCATATTAAATTAGACCTTTGAAATTATATCTGGAGAAATAAGGATGGTCAGATAGGTCTATGTATTTTCCATTATGGTTTGATTGAGTATAGCAATAGCGCAGAAAGTAACTGTTGATTTTGTTTTGCTACCTAATTTTCTTTTCTTTGTTATGTATTTATTGAAGTCCTCAGTTATGTCAAGTACTACTCAAAGCTGTAGAGAGAATTGTACAAAAAGGGCACAGTTCTCGCACTGAGGAATACATAATTCCACGGAAAACATACTCCTCTAGAGATGTAAACTGAAGGCTAAAACAAAATGGAATAAAGAGAGGGACTTAATAGCTCTCCATTCAGGAGATGGGGAAGGCATGTCATTTTTGTGCAAGAATTTGAAGAATGATTCTAAGTGTTCATGCAAGGAACTGGGAAAAGGAATTCCCTTTGAAATTTGGAAATGATCGAGTAGGAAAGAGAAGTCATACAGATTAGAAAGTGACAGTTCAAGAGCCTTTACTATATAGTAAAATACATGTAGTAAAATATGACATACGTGTGGTAGTGAGAAAGGAATAAAAAATGAGGTAACAAAGAGTGGATGTGCACAAGAGCTATGTGAACAAATCAAGAGAAAACTCTTAGTAATAGGAGATTGAAAACAACAAATAAATGATTTGAATCGAGCAATAACACGTTGTCTTTAACTGGTACTTGAATATATTTTTTAAAAACCTTGTGCTTCTAAGTCTAAGCAAAGAAAAAAAAATACTAGGGGTGTGTGTGTGTGTGTGTGTGTGTGTGTCCATTTATTTTTTATTACTGGGACTTGAACCCAGCGCCTTCTCACTGACCTGCAAGCTCAGCCCATTGTTTTGTTTAAAACAGTGTTTTGCTATTGTTTCTAAATTGCCTATACTGTGCTGAAATTGAAATCTTACAGCAACTTCCCATTTTATAGACATGTACAACTGGAATATGTAATTTTACATGAATTAAATACTTATTGAATTTTAAGTCTTTTGAATTCTACAGGATCTCTCCTTTACATAACTAGTATAAGTTAAATATCTCCTCAAGAACAGCACAATATGCATAAATGCACCAATGAAGAACACAAAGTTTCAGTGTGTTGTTAGCAGGGTATCAGCTGTTCTTCAAAGCAGGTTCAACCACTTGTGGAAACCTCGAGGAGACTGAGGGCGGGACAGTCAGTGTAGTTATTGTTTTCCATGCCTAACATACTGAATTGTTCATATAAAGTCTATATCATTTTATGTAGCATTTTTAAAATAATAAATATTTAGTTGACAGTTTGATTAACTTAAGAATAAAGACAGCCATCATTTTTATGATCTTAATATATTGTGTAGAAGCTGAGATTTTTGTTTGTTACTAGAGTTTATAGGATTTATGCTATTAAACTCCACCCAGCTGTTACAAATTCTCATTCTAGGAATAAATGCAAAGACCTTACTTGAAAACCAATTTTATAAGTGGCTTCAAATTTGCATCTAACTATGCACTCTTCTTTGCAGAACTACTACCCCATTTTCCTTCAGAGCAGAGTCCCTATTTTAAGTATCATTATGAGATGATTAGCTTAGCTTCTTGTTTTGTCTAACACTCTCTGTTATAAATGCAAGGTAGTTGTGTTCATATAAATCATTTCTATTGAAGGTTAAATAACTATAAATATACTTTTCATAAATTAATTGGAGAGTTTTGTCAGGCAAATTGGTAGAGCGAATTTAATAACTTGAGCCCTAAGCATTAGTTTCATCCATTCTTTCAGTACATATAAGACATCTTTGAGTGTCTGAGCACTTAAGAAATACAAAACAAACAGAACAGACTCATATTCATGTCCTTGTGAGGTTACACTGAGTGGTGGGAAATGGATAAAATATGTGATAAACCTGTTTATCAGACCATGTTACAATCTCCAGGCAGACTGTCTTCTTTAATACATCTTTTCTGTCACTTGTACAAAAAGTAACAAAGATAGCCAGGCTATGCTTTCCACATTTTATGTAGCAATAGCTCTGTTTAATATCTAAGTTCATCGCTGACAGGTTTTACTTTTCTTCCCCTGTAGAAATAATTCATACAAATGCTTGCTGCTTTATACCAAGGATTATCTTTCCTTCAGTTTCCAATGACATGTTCCTCATTTTCATCTGAGAATTCAAGCAAGTGCCTTTACAGGGCCTCCTTTTGCCAGCAGTCATTCTCTTCCATGGCGATCTAAGCTCTTTCAATTAAGGGCCTCAAAACTGCCGCAGCTTCTACTCATTACTCAATTCCAAAGTGGCTTCCACAGTTTTAGGTATTTGCTGTTTCTGTGCACTTCTGGGTAGCAAAATCTGTATTAGTTTGCTATGGTTGCCATAAAAAATGACAAATTGTGTGGCTTCAAAACTGAAATTTATTTCTTCACATTTTAAATACGAGGTCTGAAATCAGCTTGTGAACCAAATTCGCTCTTTCCTTTTAAATTAATTTTATTGAGAAACAAATATCAATTAAACAGTTTCAATATCGATTAGTAGGACAGTTTCAATAATTAATATATTGTATATTGTTGTCTTCATATTGGTTATTCGTAGTACAAGATACAGGCATGATATCCTATCCAAACACTATTAGTATAAATCTTTCTTCTCATTAAATTAAGGCAAAGTATATGTATATATATATATATATATATATATATCTCCTAACTATTTTGTATATACAGATACAAAATAGTCATTCAATTGTATCCCCTTTTTTTTGTTTAGTTTTGTTAGAGATGGGTATTCCATTATCATCTAAATATTGCAGGTGCATAATATGGGCCATAGAGGAAAGTGATTGATGATGCAGAGTGTGCCTAAGGAGAGTCACATGGAGAAAACCATTCTTTCAGGCTTTCAGAGAGAGCAAATTGGTCAAGCAATGGCCATGACTCATTCACATGGCTGACACTGACAAAGGATCTACAAACTGCAGTACAGGGTTTCAGCATAAATCCTCAGGGGATTTGACTGATCTTGTCAGATACAGAAGTTACATTTCTCGTTATATAGTTCTTGCTTTATCTTGGTCTTAACCATCCAGCAGAAAAGCATAATTACAAGGTTTAAAAAGTAAATCCATATTAATATACAGAGCTGTAAAAGGCTCAAATCAACAAATGCTGACATTGCCAGTCTCACGGAAAACCCACTCCTATTATGGACTACTGGACTATATGGGATTATTTTGCCAAATTGGTCTTTTCTAAGGGCTCTGTGGGGAATGTTCCATGCCTGCATCCTGGCCTTTAGGAATGCAAACTCCTTAACATCCTTTGGCTTAACATCCCTCCAGTGTCTGCTTTGTCTTCACGTGTCATTCTGCCTGCATGCCTTTGCCTTGTGCCTGTCCCAAATTTTCTCTTGTTGTATGGACAAAGTCATATTGGACTCATTTGAGCATGATGTCTGAAAAGATCATTTTTCTAAAGAAGAACACAGATGCCAGAGCTAAGACTTCAGCATATTTTGTGGGGAGCATAATTCAGTCTATCATATAGATAAGTTAATCAGTCATGTGGCATACTGGAAGGGGAGAGCATGTGTACAATATTTTTACTCTATCCAGGGCAGCCTGGTTATGTTCAATTTTACTAGACATCTTACAATGAAGTGCAGTTTCACAAAGTGGGTTCTGTAAAGTGCTGGCCTGACAGACACTGGAAGAGAAAAATTTCCTATAATCAAGTAACTGTTTTATGTGATATCAGTAGTCTCTGTGTATGCTTTACAGTATTTATTGACACATAAAGTATTCTTAAAATTCCTACAGTAAATTTATCATTTTTCAGATATGATTCTTTTAACCTTGAAACTGGTCTATTATTTGGAAAACACTTGGTGAAGTACTGCAATAGAAACATAAATTGGGGGGATACATTTTAAAAGAATAAGTAAAGTGGTAAATTGACTTTAATGTTGAAATTTCCATGTTGATTTCTTATTATAGATAGGTGGTCAATAAGAATACAGACACACTTTCCAGTAGAACCACTATGGCTGGAGAGCAGAAATCCCAAAACCTATATTGAAAATCCAATGAGATTAATAATTAAAATTTAATAAGCAAGCAATAAAAACATGTAACTACATGTAGTGATGTAGAAATATGCACTCATTAGAGGAAGTACAGGATTAGTATGGAGAGTTTTTTCCTCAATAGTAATTGTTTTCAGTACTAACACAATTTTCAGATCATTTCCTGGTCACTTTCTACCAATAGCTCTGCTATCACTGACTGCAGGACCTAAAAGACATATTGAACACTCCTCATGTGGAGGAGTCCTGCTGGAGAGAAAAGGAGACATACTGACAGGGAGGAAATCAAAAAGGTGAAGAAATAAATTGTCGATGGCTGTCCTCAAAGCCTAGGCCATGAGCAAAAAGGCAATAACAATGATGTGAAAAATAAAAGGCTTTGCTGGGTGGAGAGACTTGCCAGTATCCCCTCTGTTGCCTGAGATAAGTTGAGTAAAATGAAAAGGGATTTTCCTGGAAGGTTCTACGATCCCTTCAGAAATGATCTCCATTGCTTAATGAACCAACGGGAGACGTGCTAGTAAATAACTGGAAGTGTTCGTAAACTTTCTGCTGCTCTAACACATACTTGAGACATTCACTTATAAAGAGAAGAGATTGGTGTTTTGGGTATAGGTTGGCAAACACAACTCATGACACCTTGGCCATGCTGCCTTGGAGCCTGTGGCAAGAAGGCTCAGAATGGTGACAGAATGACTGAGCAAAGCTGCTCAACGTCTAGCAAGTCACAGAGTGAAGACAGCAGAAGGGAAATGAGTCAGGTTTGCTACAGTCTTCTCAGGGTTCCCTGGCCAATAGACAGATGTACTACTGGACCTACCTTTTAAAGCTTTTACCACATCTCTGTCATGCCCTTTGAGGACCAAGCTTTGACTATATGGGCCTTTTGGAGACACACAGACTGAAGCTATAGAAATGCATATAAAAAGTCATTTAGAAAAATTTGAGGCTCTTATTACTGTTATTGGGTCTCAAAGCAATACTCCAAAATGAAGTCTTCAAACACTAAGCATCTCTTGGACTTTCTTCCATTTTCCTGTAAGTCCGCATTTTTTCCAAAGATAAGCCATATAAACTAGAGTTCATCTTCCTAAGCTCAGTCAGAAACCAGAACTTCCTTCCTCAAAAGCCAGCTACATAATCACTGCTCTGCTTTCTTTTTAACAGCTCCCCAGGTAGAACCAAAAACCCAGTGCTAGAGGGCTCGTGGACTGTACGGAGGAAGTAGAAGTGCTGCAAATGCGGGCCAAATAGGAATCTGAGCAGCCAGGCTGTGCTAGGTTTCCCTCTCTTTCCAGTTCCATTCAGTGACACCTTTGTCATCCAGTCATCACCTTACTGCTTTCTGTGCTTCACTGAGCACAAGCATAGGTAAAAAAAAAAAATAGTTCATCCTATCTCTGGTCCTCAGTGTCATAAAAACTTCTTAGCAAACACATTCATTATTCTTTAGTTATCCCATCTTTTGTTCCAGGGTAACGGCCACTAGCCTTTAATATGGACAGGAGAGATCAGTGTCTTCTCTGTCCCACACTTTGGAGGTCCGGAGAATAATTGGGCAAAGACATCCTCGGCTTATTCACAAGTATCCCAAATGCTGACAATTCAGTCAGAATTTAGTTTTTCTGAGATTAAATCACCAATCTTATAAATATTTCTTCTGCATACAATTCTACCTTCAGTTTGCGCTATGCCTACAAATTCACTGTGTGAAGTTGATTCTAAAAAGAGAGAAGGAAAACTATCCAGCCAAATGACAAGGAAGAGTTTCGCATATTAGAGCCACACTCTGAAAGCAGAAACCAGACACCACAATGTGAATTCTTATTCATCCTCCTTTATAAAGGCACTTTCAAGTCTCGAGATAAATGGTAGCCAAATCCCATTTTTAAATCCACTTCAACACTAAATTTTCCTTTTATGGATGACTAATTCTCAAGTAGTCATTTACTAAACCCTTATTTTGAGGATAATAAAAACCTTGTTGTTGGTGTCTTGAAAATCTAACTTCCTATTCAAGGAGACGGTTAAAGTTATAGATAATGAAACACTACCATTCGGGTTTTATATATTCCTCATCCATTTCCCCAGATAACCTAGGGCATGAACTACATTTTCAAAAAAAAGAAATCATTAAAAAGACTGATAATTATCCAGAAGCTTACCACTTTTACCAGTCTCTGAAGAAAATCCCATTAAATCGGGCTGTGTCCCGTTTCCCCAAATAAAATAAGACCATACACCAGAGGCTTATCAGAGCTTATCATTTTTAGGCCATTAATTAAGCAAATTCTACTCTGGGTGAAAACGTTTCCCAGAAATCTCTCTTGGATTGACATTTATTTTGTGTTAACCATTCTGCCTGGCAAGGCTCCACATCACATCTAGAGGCCATTTAAACAATATTAAGATAACAACATTAATTCACTGTTCTTCCGTTAATCATATAGAGGCAGATCAGCTTGTTATAAATAATGATCTTTCCTTGCCTGAAGCTTCACTCTTAGCCCTTGTGCTGATGCAAATCCCTCTGCCTTTGTACTAGCTGCAGTGTCACAGTATTTAATGCTGTCTTCTTCTTTCCTCAGGCTTCAGTGCTGCTGGAGGGAGGGAAGAAGGGTCTCAAGTTTAGATTTGTTTCCTGAAAACAATGTGAACAAGAGGACATGACCTTTCTTTATTTGTTCTGATTGAAAGCATCATTTTTTTTTTCTTTTCTGGTGATAATTACTGGAACTGGGACTCAAATTAGGCAATGTGTCTGAAAGATTGTATGTCATAACTTCTCCTTATCAAAAAGTAAGTGGGTTGGAAAGTCAGGAAGTTTTCTCAAGATTTTGTTCATTTTTCCCAGTCACTATAGAGTTGTGTAACTGCTCTGTTCCCAAAAACCGTGGCTAAAAGACTGTCGACATTGCTGTATGTGGACTGTGAATTTCGCAAGTGGGGAAGAAGGCAGGCAAATTTGCAATTAGATTCTAGCAGCTAGAGATGTTTCTGAACTTGCTTGTATAATTAGGCATGTCTTTTAAACAACTTTTTGCATCCCCTGGGGTTTTTCAGGAATTTAGGAGGTGATATTTCAGGAAGTGGGGCCGCTGGAGCAGTTTATTGCTAACTACTTGACCATCCCATCAAAATCAGTCGAGTACAATGCATCTTCTCACTTCCAAACAGTACAGTTGTAATCCGCAGAACTAAATCATCAGCATATGCCCGTCTGGCATTCTTACTTCGCTTCCTCTGTATCATCAGCTGTGCATGTCAGCAGCAGGGGCTGTGCGCCAACAAAGCGGTGGGCTTCATTCTCAGTTTTGGAGACTGCTCATGCTCATGGATACTAAAGAACGTGGCAGCCTCATTCCCCTGGCTTCCTGGAGTTCTTGAAGTGAAGGGAGAAGGAAACTTTTTAGTAGATAGACATGGAGCAAACACTTGGAGGCGAAAGGGAAAACGGCACTCTTAGGGACCAGTGTGTAACTGCTGGACCACAGAAAAACAAGGCAGGGTACTGCTGGACATGGGAGCTCTAGACTCTCAATAAAGAGAAAGTTAATTACTTCCCTTGGTTGTTAATTTTAAAGCTATGGAAAAGCTGCTGCTAACTTTTCTAACTAGCCTCGGATATACTGACTACAAAATATTTTTATCAGCTACATTGCACAATTCAATCTGTACTTCAGTGTCTGTATTCCTTAATGTATTAATGAAAAATTTAAATTTTCACTACCACAGATTCACCTATTTGCGATATTAGTACTGTTAATGCTTTGGACATAAACTGGCTGTCTTTGATATATTATTGTAGTGTAATTTTTTTTAATATTCTGTCTACTGCTACAAAGTTAAGATCAGATGGTGAAAAGGTGGGTAGGGAATCAGAGAAGAATATTGTAGAGGAAATGTTGGAAGGCCCACCCAAAGGAAGGGAACCACTGTGTGGTGCCTGGAAGAAAGCCACCGTGGGAGTGAGAAACTGGGTTTAACAGGAAGAGCATTGTGTTATACAAACACCACAGTGTTAGAAATGGCTCAGACCTTTCATGAGAGTCAACTATTTTATTTTATAAATTTTGACAGCCAATTTTTAAACGGTCATGCTAAAAAATAAATCATGTAAACTTACAATTAAATAAACTATATTAAAAGCAAAAGTGATAATACTTTGACTTTCTAGTTATATTATTACATATTTATTATATTTCAGTGGAAGTTCAGACTACTAAAATTGCATGTTAGTGTGAATAACTAGCTTCCAAATGCTACTCTAAAAATAAAGAAGTGTTACTGATTATTACTGAAGAGCAACAATGAACTATTTCTGGAAATGGATTTTCATTACATTTAGCAATCACTCTCATATTTCTCTATATTAATTACACTGTAAATATCATATTTATTATAATACTGTGGTATTTCTCCTGTAAATCAAGCGCCAAACTTCTGGTGGTTGACACCTCGGTGGCAAAATGAAATTGGCCATCTTGGAAGTATTTGTGTCATGAAAACTGATAAACACAGTGGCCCAGGGCATAGTTCATTATTTTGTTAATTGTCCATTGTTGACTTTAGAGATTAATGGATAAAAATATAGATTGAATTTAAAAGTCTGCCATATTGTAAATACTTCAAAAATATTGAAGAAACATTACTCCATACTTTAACAACACTCCTATTCAATGCAGTAAGTCATGAACAAACAAAGTTAACTTTGTTTGATCCTAACTATTACAAAGTTAAGATCAGATGGTGAAAATGATGATCTACACTTTTATGACAGAATGATCAGTCAACATTTCACTTGACTTATGCTGCTTTATCAGTTGCATTCTTGGATTGCTTACAAATACAGTGTGACAAAAATCCACTCAAAGATTTTCTGATAATCAATTTGTTGTAGGGAAATTATATTAAATACTATTGTGTAATTTTCATTGTTTGCTATTCTGTCTTGTACATGTTTAATATAAGTAATGTCCAAACTGAGTATGGATTTTTTCTATGAAGTTGATCATGAAACATTTACAATCAGACTGATGGATTACTGTCCAGAGATTATCCTCTTCACAATTTTGTCTATCTCAAACCTTTGAGGAATCATGTACATTATTATTTTATGAACAATTTCACATAGTTAATGCTTTAACATATATATCATAGAAAGTAGTTGTCTGCCTTTCCCAAGTCTATTTTAACTATCATAGCGGCTTTTGAAGACATAGAAAAGAAGTTGGACATGAGCTCAGGAGAAGATTTGTTCACTTGACATGATTCACCAGCAGATTTTTTGTGTTATTCAGAACATTTATATATGGCCTAGTTTGTGAAATGTTTCTTCAAGAAAAATATGCCAAAAATTGTGCAATGGATTTTTGCAAATGATTTGTTCCTGATTTATAACTTTCTCTTCGCACCAACATTGTGAGCCAATGTATTGAAATGAGAAATGTGTTAGGTGTGAGATCCAACTATACGTGAAGATAGAATATATGCATGGTGGGCTGAGTAGTGATGTTTACAGAAAAATGAACTTTATCTCCACAAATAATGTATGACTAGGACCTGCTATTGATCGATAACTTGTTTTTAATTATGTTCAAGGTTAATGGAAAATGAAGGACATGTGTTGCAAAGCAGCCTGAGATTATTTGCTTTGATTATTTATGAGTTTGACACAATAGCTTCCATTGGACTGCCAATGCACAGGCTATTCTGTCATTCATGTAGGAAAAACCAGCAATAATTGTCTACAGAATTCCTACCGTGTGTGTGTGTGTGTGTGTGTGTGTGTGTATCGTGAAATACTAAGGAGGGTTTTTCCATAATTCTTTTTTTCATCAAAGTAATATATAAAGTTTACCTCCTTAAATTTTTTAAAGAGCTGCCAGGTGTGGTGGTGCACACCTCTAATCCCAGCACTGGGGAGATTGAGACAGGAAGATCCTTGTAAATTCGAGCCTGACCTACAAAGTGAGCTCAAATCTAGCCTGAACTGCATAGCAAGACCCTGCATCAAAAAAATGTATATAAAATAAATATTTTTAAAGAGTCATATCATGCTTTCTTTTTTAAAAAATATTTTTTATTTATTTGTTTATTTATTTGGTACAGGGTCTCACTATGCAGCTAGGACTTGTACAGCCTGCAGTCCTGGGATCAAACCCGGGTCTTTTTGCTTGCCATGCAGGCACTTACAACGCTGAACTAGTTCCCCATCCTCAAATTATACTTTCTATTGACTACTTAGTGCTTAGTTATTCACAAGGATAGACAAACAGTAGGTGTTGAAAATATATTCATTACAAGAAAGACAAAAAAGAAGAAGAAGAAGAAGAAGAAGAAGAAGAAGAAGAAGAAGAAGAAGAAGAA
>NDGM011251630.1:0-12342 GCA_002564305.1 Octomys mimax | reverse complement strand
TCTCTCTCTCTCTCTCTCTCTCTCTCTCTCTCTGAGCGAGGTGTCAATGGCCTTTGGACACTGTCTTCATAGTACTTTTACTCCAGGGCTATTAATTTAAAAGCTGAACTGCAAGGACCGATCAGAAGTCTCACACATAGCGAAGGTGCCGGTAAGCTCCCAAGCAGGACAGCCAGCATCTTCCTTGACCCAAATGCCTACACTTCTGTGCAGTTTCTGACTCTGAATTGGAGCGAGGAATTCCCTGGGTGTTCAGTGCAGTCAGTGGCAGAGAGCAGCGAGGCCCCCACACTACTTGGCAGGATGCGGAGTCTTCGGCCCCACTTCAGTCTGGCACAGGACCTCACTGCATGGAGTGCAGAGGAAGCAGAAGCACCTCGTGAGACTCCTGGGGCAGCTACCTGCTTGGCTGCCACAGAAAAGAAGGCCAAACCAATTTGTAAAGAAGTCTGGGTCTCTCTCCATGAAACGCCGGGCTTTCCTAGGGGCCCAGGATTTGTCGTGGCCTCCGCTCCGTCACACCTTTCCTCTCGGGAGCCTGATGTGGAGGCACTGGGGGTAGGGAGACCATGACCTGTAATACCCTACCTAATTGTACAATGCAGTCTTCAGAGGAAAGAAATCCCAGCTGGGCCCTGCGGGCAAGCATGCAGAAAGACCCAGAAATGCAGTCCTAAATTACCCTGGATGTCTTATTTCTATGGAATACCTTTTACAGGAGCATTCCATTTGGGGCTGTAATTCTGTACTTGTTTCACATCTGTAATGGCCCTGCTGGAAAATCTCTTTTCTAATCAGTAGCCTGAGCTTGCGGTGACACTGTCACTTTCCAAGTACTCAAATCTAAAATCACTTTTTATCTTCTCTCTGCCACCAGCTCCCAAGCCCAGGGAAGGTTTTTTTTTTTTACAATCTGGGTTTCCTGTAGCTCAAAGATTTTCTTTCCTTTTTAGTGCCTTTGGCAGATTTTATACATGGTTTTTTAGTTTCTTCTCCCATTTCCTTTGTCATAGCTATCACTATTTTGAAAAGCTTGAATTAAAAATTGTTTTAAACTTTAGGATTAAGGAGGGAGGAGGGACTGAGGGCCCTCGGGTTCCATACTCATCTCTATCGCACTAATTCATCTTTCCTTCATCCTCGTGGAGCTGCTTGACTTTACTAATGCTGGGGCAACTTGAGTTAACCAGCGTCAGAAGGTGGATATGCTGGCAAATGCTTCAGCGTGGTGGCCGGAGGGAAGCTTTCATTGAAGTTTAAATAAGCTCAAGGAACACCTTTGAATTATGTGTGTGCCCCAAGCACCAACTCCAAACACAGTGCTGAGGCCTGACTATGTGGCAGATGTGGCTCTCAGAGCTCAGCTCTGGCGTGGTCACCAAGACAGCCATGGTCTCTCTATACGCAGAACTCCTAGTGGATGGGGAAGGAGGAACAAGAGAATCCATGAATACTCAGGCTGATTTCAGCTAGCAAGACGGGTCATGGGGAGAAGGGGTTGGGACAAATATAGCTACTGAATGCTCAGGAAATCTGTTTGAGCAATCAGGATGAATGCCAAGGAAAATATTGGCTGGCAAAAGGGCATTATTAAATGAAATAATAGGTAATTCAAATAGGCTAAGACCTAACTAAACACTGTGAGCTCATAGAGATCAAAGGAAGAGCTCCACAGCCTCCTAAGTGTGAGGAAGCACGTTGAAGTCTGATTTAAGTGTAATAAAGGAGGAGGAGGGACACCAAGTGGAAATGGCCTGAGGTGGGGCAGAGAGAGGCCATAATAAAGTACCATTTTTTTTCATCCAGAACTAGACAATCAGTAGCAAAAACAAAATAAAAGGTGTGATATGATCTAGTTCATCAAATACGTTCAAGTTAATGCAACTTCTAAAGTCTAAGACAGAAATCTAGTATACGGTAAGGAAGGCTCTCTAGGGTTAGGTGTGCGAGTTCGGAACGCAAAGGCCCCCGAGGGATGCTTCAGCGTGATGGGGACAGTCGACCCCGATTGTGGTCCTGGCTGCATGTGTATGTACATGTGTCAACACTCATCGGACTATACCCTTAAGTGGATGCCTCATAGGTACAGACGTTTTAGCTTACTGAAGTTGATTTATTAATATAAAAAAGGAGGTACATTGACTCCTGTTTGGAAAATAGGTTGCGAGGCAGAAAGAGGAGAATAATGGATCTTATGGCCATAGGTAACGTAACACATGACTGTCCTGTGCTATCATTGTCCCCATGGAGAAGGACAGACAAGAAAGCTGGTTCTATCTCTGTACTTAGGAGGCACAGAAGTCTGGCTTGTAACTTTAGGTTCTGGGTAGAAAAAGGAAGACCTTGCTAAGTACCACATTCTGAAATCTCTTCTAAGGATCTGTTTGCAGTGTCAAGGAGCCCAGGCAAGCCTGTTGAGATGACATGGTCAGTTCTCTCACAATAAGGCTTTCACCTCCAAAGCGCAAGGCTTGGGTGGGAAATGGCACATCACATGCATCTCTGGCTAAATATCACAGTGCTTCCCCCTAGAATAGCTTTGCTTCAGAGGTGGTCTTGTTCCTCCCAAATGCCAGCCATGGCTATTCAATAAACAGCTGTTGCATTTAGTTATTCTGTCCTAGGCTCTGTGCACTCACTGTACGGGCTGCTCTGCTCCCTGTGAGTTGCCAGTAATGAGGTGGAAGCTGAGTGGGAGGCTGAAGTTTAGACTTGTTTCCCTAATCCACTGTGACAACTGCGATGTCCTCTGCAACTAATAAGGTCAAGCTGTAGCTGCTGGCTTATTTTCCAGGAGCAGGGAGTGACACACCTCTAGCCCTGCAAGAGGAACTTGCCAAGTGACTATGCATGGTTTGTGGGATGGAAAGCAGCAAGCAGAGTGGGTATGACATCAGAGCCAAGAGTCATCAGACAGACAGACAGACAGACAGACAGACAGACAGACAGGCTGCTGATACGCACACACTTATCAAGCACATTTTACTAAAACTAAGTGGACTTCTCTCTATGGTTACATAAGGGTGTCTCCTTTTTCTTGACTTAAGTGCTACTTAACTCTCTCACAGAAGTCAATAGCGTTCACCTAACAGCACTTTGCTTCACAGTTGCACCCCCCATGCCCCGCATTCACTCAGCATCTGTTGGACGGCTAGTGTGGGGCAGCCATCAGCAGTCACCAACAGGGCTGACAAGTGACTCCCAGGCTTTCCCTTCTTACGTGAGCTTCATGCAAAGCACTAGGTGGAGTGCAGTTCCCTGGAAGCAAGAGCAGTCTCTCATCCTTTTCGGTGCCATCATATTATTTACTATACAAACAAATCAATTTTGGTCACATTTATTTTCCAACATAACACAGCTAAATGAAATCCAGACTTCAAAATAGGGACCAGCACATTTTTAAGGGGCTCCCAAATAAACAGCTTATGCTTAGTTGACCCTACAAGACTCTGCCACTGCTCCTTGATTCTGCCATTATAGAGGGAAACTGGCCATGAAGAATGCAGGGACACAGAGGCGGACTGCATTCTATGGGGACCTTATTTAGAAAAACAAGCTCTGGGTCACTGTTTTCCCTCAGGCCATCTTTTTGCCAGCCCTAACTTTATAGATTAAGACAAATGCATTGAGTACATTATAAAGAAAGAAAACAAAAATTTAAATCTGTGATTCTTAATCCTTTTGGAGTCATAACATTCTCTCACAATGGTGACAATACATGACTACAGGAATTGCACCTATATGTTATTTTTTTCAGGTCAACAAGTGCGTAGTATAAATGTTCATCATTAGACTGTAATAGGTGATTTCCATGGGAAATGGCAAGTGTCAACCTCACACCACAACTGGAGAGTCTCACTGGGACCTGAAGGTGCAGCTCAGTGGCAGGTGTGTCCTTAGCCAGCTCTGGACTTGGTCCCCAACAGCAAAGCAAAACAGAGAGAAGGGGTAGGGCGGGGTGGAGCAAAGCAGCAAAAAGCAAAGCAAAACAGTTGGGGCTGGAAGTATAGAACCTGGAAGTGAGCACCAGTCTTCACTATGTTCTTTTATTTTGCTGACCATTGCAAAAGGCAGCCCATTGACTCCACTCCTTCCTTTGTGCCTTTCCTGCCCATTCTGCTCATGGATTGAACGGAAGTGCCATGAGCACTGCATCCTGTTATTAAGCCCTCACCATGGCATCCTCTGCCCCCATGTGAATACTCACCAACAGGCAGTGCACAGGGTCGCCCCTCAGATCCGTGTCCGGCGCCTGCAGCAGGCGCCAGTCTCGGCCTTTGTTGTACGTGATGAAAGTCTTCACCTGGTTGTCAATCTTCTTGTTTGCCAAGAACATTCCCTTTATCCCTGCTACCTGGGAAAAATTGACATGGCTGAAAAGTATATCAATTTGAGAAGGAATATTTGCACTTACTTTAACAAAGGGGCTGTCCAATTCTTCCAAGAGCACTGTCTTGGGAGAATCAACAGGGTGACAGCAAAGTGGGGAGCTATGATGAGACACGACTCTCCAGCCTGCCCGCTGATGCCCTCGGAATTGTGCCCCTTGTGTGGAGGTCACAACAAGTCTGATAGAAGTTCATTAGTACAGCTAACATAGGCTGGCAGCAGCCTTCAGTGCCCGAGATAAAGTGGTATTCTCAGTTCTGTTATCTGCAAGTTACACAGAAAAAGAACATACTTTCAATGCATTCCAGACTCACACACTTTACGTCATATGTTTGTTGTACCTGTCCTCGTGGGTAGGACTATGCATTCTATTTCAGACCTGAGCACACCTCAGGTTTCTCCAGGCGGTTCTTTTCTAAGCACTCATTGGTACACACACACACACACACACACACACACACAGAGTAAGTGTCAGATCTGAGAATGATTCCAGAACTTTATGGCTTCAGAACTCATGCTCTGAGCGACTACCTATTATTGAGCCATTTGGGCAACTGAAAGAAGTTCTGCAGTAAATATTCTGATCTGATTACTGCTGCTTTTTATTTCTATAAATGATCCCTTTACTAAGTCATAAATCCTCTGAATATATATATATATATATATATATAGAGAGAGAGAGAGAGAGAGAGAGAGAGAGAGAATTGTACTACTAATGCCTTTAGTTCATTGAAAGGAACAGCTAATGATTAATTTTAATTAATTTTGAGTGCCTGTATCTTGTAATCTTAGCAACTACTTTGAAGATAACAATACACAATATAATAACCATTGCTAATTTGTCATTTGCTTGTTTTGAAAGTCTGTATCATTGTTTTTCTCCTTAAAACGCAAACCAAAGCTTCTCTATCTGCTCTTACAACAACACTGCGCTCACACGAGCGGCTCTCTAATGATTCTGTTCTGAGGACGCGACGCCTCCACTCCTCTCCACGCTGCGGAAGGGCCCCCGCCGCAGGCTGCGCGGACCATGCCACCGCCGTGAGGCTCCCGCTGTAGAGTGTCTTTTCCAGTGGGGCAGGCTGCACCAAATGCATATTTCATCCCTGTGTGAAATCCTAACAGGGCAGGGAAGCGGGAGCACAGCGAGGAAAGGGCCGTGGCTCGCTGCGCAGCGCTGTCGCACACGCTCCTCCCCCTGACTTGGCGCTCACAGCGTCGGATCACCAGGTGAAGCGGGGGTCACGGGCCACATTCAGAGCATGGAGAAATGAGCGGCTCACTGAAGTAGCTATGGGGAACATACCTGACACGCGTAAATGAGCCGGCAAGCTTAGATGAGCCCATCTGACTTAGCAGGGCCTTCACATGGTAATGTGAAACATTTTATGTGAGGGAGTAAAAAATAAAAAAATAGCCATCATTTTCCAAGTCCGTGGTAACATCCACTGCTGCATCCATTCCGCTGTGCATAATAAATCTTCTCGTACTTGTGACAAACTTGTGTAACAACTTTTATTCCAATTCCATGGATGAGAAACCTCAGGTATAGATAAAGCCAGTTTCTTAAGATCTCAGGTAGTTTGGTTGCATTCTCAAATCTGTTTGACTTCTCAAAGGCTTTCTATTAACACCACTCTGAATTCGTCAACATGGAGAGGCTGGTTTTGATCAATAGAAGACACATTTTGCCTTTCCTTCTGACACAGTCAGACCTCATTAGTTTGTACCTGCTGATTTGACATCTGGGATAATTTAGATTTGGGCCAAATTTGCACTCTTTTGGAACAATAAATGCATTAACCAAAAAAATGCCTTAAATGAGTCGCTGAGAGGAGTACTTTGAAGTACCTAGTGAAACAAACCACATTCTGGGCAATCAACAGCAGTCAGTACGATTTCTCATGCATCGTCGACCCTCAGCGAATGTGGCAGGCACCAGCTCCAGGGTGACTCTACCTCCCAGCACTCCTGCCTTAACTACTAATAATATTTGGGTATTCACCATGCCAGCTCCAAAGGGCTGCTCAACAGGAAACTCCAAATTAGTTTTGCATATGTTCATGGGGCTAGTATACACTTAAATAGGACCAAACTGACGTTTCTTTAAAAATTCAATTTGATAAATCAGGATTTCACAAAGCCATCCTAGGCTTCTATTCATATCATACAGAGAAATGAGGAATGACTCTGTTTCAGCCATTCAGTGCTCAAGACGGTAATAACAACGAATGTAGAAGGAATAAAAATGTGACTCATCCCAGCAGTTTCTTTGTCAATTGGCCTTCCTGCCCTTCCTCTTTTGGTAGAAATGCCAGAGCAGGAATAGACACACTAAGGAGCTGGTTCTTTCGATTTGCAGAAGTGGCAGCTTTATTGGCTCTTGACTGCTTAGCATTAACAAATGTCATCTGAGCAGAGTTGCACCTTGGGATACATCTCTGCCAGCTTGGCTTCCAGGTTTATCTTGAAGAATAAAGTCTTGGCAAAGTAGAGAGAATGGAGAAATGGGAGGTCAACCTGGATAGAGCTACTTTTATTCCTCTTTTAGCCAAGGGACTTTATCCACCAGAAGTGGCTTTGTACTGATTTGTCCCTGTGACATGGTTTGCAAAGGTGGCTACCTGCTCCTAGGTATTGGGACCATCCACTCTAAGCAGGAAAAATCCATTGCTCCACATCTCTCACTGCAACTGTTGTGCTTTTTCAGAGTCTCATCATCTGTCTTGCAAATGTGCTCTCTCACAAAAGGACTTCAGATGTTAAAACAACAGCATTAGTGTCTCCAATGTGGAGCTGTGTGGTGTACATGTGTGAATATTTGCTTGTATATATGCGTGTCTATGTGTGCATGTGTGTGTACGTGTGTTTGTGTACGGTGTGGGTCCTACTGAGGATGAGCAAATTGGTATAAATCTCCAGGTAACCTCTCTCTGTCTCTACTCCAAATGCATATTTAGTAAAGGGAGTGGGGTTGACACTTGGCAGGGGATAGAGAAAATACTGTTCCCAGTGGAAGCTGTGGATCTGTAGACACAGAATTTCCCACGAAGATATATGTGTGAAAAAGATATAGTTCTACTGCTGGAATTTGTCTACTTTTGGGGGAAAGACCTGTTAAACTGTATGCTTACTGAATTCTGCGACTAGTGAGTGTACTTGGGAACTTCTTGTTTATTTGCTTCTTATAGAAGGAATTCCACATTAGCAGTTTCAAAAATACTCATTTTGTGTTTTACAGCAGCGTAAGTAGGAAAATATCAAGTTGATTAGATTTTACATATGAAGGTAAGCTATGGATATCATATGTCCCTGAAAAGGCTCTTTTTGTTGAAGGCTTGGTTGCTGATGGTAGGGGAGTGATTGGATCGTAACAGCCATAACTTTATCAGAGGAGTAGCAGACCATAATTTGATTGCATGCTGTTAGCAGCAACAGGAGCTGAGTGCTAGGATTGTGGTGGTGTGACCTTGGGGATGTTTCTCATCCACACCCCCTTCTGTGGTGGTTGACTGCTTATGTCATTTTGAGTAAGATAAGCTCAACTAAAATGGATCAGCAATTCCATACCCCAAGGTGTGGAAGACCCAGCCCATGGAGGCTTGTCACCTGGGTGGTATAAAGGTGAGTGAAGAAGGATGAATCTGCTTCTTCTCAGAGGCTCCTTTCTTTGCCTTCATCCTGGACATCTCATCCTGGCCTATAGTGCACCCCTCAGCTTCTGGCGCAGAGTCTTCCGTCTTCCAGTGCAGATCCTCAGCCTTTGGGCATAGATTCTTCGGCCCTCATCAGAGGCCTGATAGGTTCCTGGTAGGAGCTCCTCCAGGACGCTGCAGTGAGCTCAGACTTTCTATTGAAACCTCCATATCTGCAGTGTGCAGACAGACCCCATCCACTCTGCCACTGACTCTACGTGTCCACTGTAAGCCAACCTTGTAGATTCTTATATATTTGTGTATCTTGTATTATATTTGTTTCTCTGGTAAACACTGACTCATACACCTTAATGTACCTCAATTCGACACATATTTTTGGCAAGTTACAGTATTCTGTGTGCTGAGAACTTGGATTTCTTAAGTTATTTTAAAACAGAACCCCAGATATCTCCCCTTTTCTCATGATTCTTTGACAGTTCTCACCTGCACCAGTCTTTCAAGTGTCCCACGTGGGGGCACCCCGATTCGGGAGTCCTTGTGTTTGCTTATATTTTTCTCTGACGCTGACTGAGAGAGAATTAATCCCTCCTCTCAATCTTAAGTCACACATCCTCAGTGAAAAACTTTCAAAGAATAAAAGAGAAAGAGCAAGCAAGAGAATTTTTCCAAGATCATCATTCCTTTGGGATTTGCAGAGAATATTTTTATCTTATAAATAATGTTCCCACCAGAGGGGATAGAGAAGCAGAGAGATCAGGGATGCTTCTGCAATTGGGGAACTTTTCACCTATTTTGACAAAATAGGTGAAAATACTCTTTATCTTCCTGGTGTACTGATCAATAATCCTCTCATCCAGAGATAGCAACCTATTCTACATACTGTAATGAACATATGTTGGATTGGAGATCATTTTTTTCCTCTCTACCTCTTGCTCTGTCATTTAAGAGCAAAATTTCATGCTGAGAAGTACATCATCATGACTGCTGAATTTTTTCTTTTTAAAAAGAGGCTGCCCGAAGTGTGCAAGCCACTCCGTGAGCAGCAGGGCACACCAGCTCCATGGCTGTGTCCCCTGTGAGGCACACCAGTGTGACTCGTGGGTCACATGTGCTCAGCCCTGTACATCCCGAATGCAGTGGCCAGGTGGCTGCACTCCCAACACAGCCCATTCCACTTGGCTGGGGTGACCTGTCATTGTCCATTAAGCCAAAGTGCTCTTCATCATCATTAATTAATCTTCCCTCCCAAAGGAGGGAGGATATTGTCCAAAACTGTCAGACTCCTTTTCGTCATCCACACCACACAGATAAGCTGGGAGCAGTTGTCACAGACACGCTCAGCACATCTCTTCTGCGCTGACCACCAGCAAGTACTCTATCTTCTAGTGCTCAACTGACCCGATGCCACTCAACACTTATGCTACTGGATAGCAACACAATGTTGATACATTTGACTTAGTGTACTACATACAGACTCCACCAGGATTTTCTTACACACAAAATACACCAAAATTGAGAGCCATGTGCAATTACTGCCAGGATTTAGCTAAACACGAGCCTTGGTGCAGAAGTGGTAGAGGTCTGGTGCAATCAACTGCTCATTCTCTTTCCACTGCTTTTCTCCTGGGCTGTTTTTCTGTTCTACTGATAAGCAAAATCTAACAGTATTTATCCTGCCCTCTAGTGTCCTTTAATTTTCATATTATTCTTCATTCACAATCAATTGTAATCTAAGTAATCTTGCAGTAATCTTGTAATCTAAGTAAACCTGATACTTTGTAGTTGAGTATTTGCATACCCTTTGATATCCTTGTATGCCCAAATTCTATTGCTTACTAGTTTTATAATCTTGTATGTGTGGTGTATTCTCCCAAACTACATTCACTTATTGGGAGAAAAGTGATTGCAGCCCCTGAATCTTGAGGTTAATGTGTAGATTGAATGAGATAGTTCATAAGGTTCTTTAGACAGAGCTTTGTGCAGGACAGTGTACAAAGCATCAGCTCCTCAAGTTCATCATCACCCTCACCATTAACAACAATGAAGCATCGCTAACGCATCTGCACTCCAGCTCGCTCTCCTGGCTCATGTTTCCTGGCCCTCTTGAATAGGGTACACGCTCAATCAGTGACTCTCTCTCTCACTAAGAGAAAATTCCATTTTCCATTCACTAAACCTCAGCTTTCTATCCCCAACATGTAGTCCTAAACACTTCCCTACCCCCTCCATAGGCACATGGAGTCCCCCAGCAGAGAGGGAAGCATTCTCAGCCAGGTTCCACTGTGAATGCAAACAGAATGAGTGGTTTCAGTGAGACCAGAGCTCCCTTCAGTATTTCCCATGGAAACCCACCAACTCTGTCTGTCGTCCATGTCCTCTCTTACATACCTCTCTTACATGCCTCTGCTAACACAGCTCAAGTTGAGCATACATGTGGCAGTAGCAGGCGACTGTCCTGCAGCAGCATAGAGACAGCAAGCTGCATCCTCTCCTGTCACCCTTGAAGGCAAGCAGGCATGTGCTCCCTGCCTTCCATCCCTTCAACCTCACCTCATGGGTTGCTCATCTCTATACCTTATTAATTCATTTATGAATTTTCTTACTTTCATTTATCTCTAAGTTCTCATCATTCATTGTAATTCTCTTGGGAAATTCATGCTGGCTGGCTTTCAGCTTCCTGCTAGCCAGAACAATCAGATTTAAGGGAACATTTGTGCTGGGCTCCCTCCGCCAATACTCTCCCCATCTAGGTAATCAGCAGATACGGTGCTGCCATCCTGATCACATCAATTTCAATTCAAGGAGCTGGGAACTGTCAGGCTAATAAAACAAAGACACTTCTCTCCTGGCCCCAGGATGCAAAGCACCTTTATGTAACCTGGCTGCACCACTGCTCTCAGTGACGATTACGGGAGCCAGCAGTTTCACCCCAGAGCCACAGCCAGAAAGACACAAGGGAGAAACACGTGGTTAACAAAGAAAAGCTTGCCGCAGTCAGAAGTCACTCTGATGCTTTTCATTCCATCCCTGATACCAGGATTTGGATTCAGAAAGTCACTGGTGAACAGAGATGTAAATAACAAGAAAGCACCATCATTCCTGCCCAGATCTGCCACCTTTCCCACCAGCAAGGGACCAATTAAAATGGTCTCCACTTTTGGCACAAAACACAATTCATCCAGAGGACTTATTGTGAGTTGAATTGAAAGAAAGGAAAGGATAAACAGGAAGAGGGAAAAGCAACCTGCAAATCAGACCAGAAAGCAGATGGGACAACTAATCCGGGGCAGAAGCGTGGGAGTCATAGCAACTGGACACCTGGAGAAGACTCTTCTGCTGCCCAGGCTCGACCAAGGCAAGAGCAGTCGCAGCATTCCAGCGAAACGCACTGCATGTTTGCATGTCCACAGGGCATTAGCAAGTGAGGAAAGAAAGATGGGAAATTATATTTGTTCATAAGAGGACAACAGGATGCTGTTAAGGAATGTCATGTGGCACACTAATTGCAATGCTGAAGAAATAGGAAGGCAAAAAGTGATCTTGAAAGCTTAAATACTGTGGGTAGAGTTTTAAGGATACGAGAGTAGAATGCTCTGTGGGTGCCAAGGTGAGTGGGCCACCACTGCCCTGCCATGATGGGTTGAGCACGGCTGCATTTTGGACATTGCTCGGCGTGCTTTGGAAAGAGTAACTGAATTCATCCTCAGAGAAATCCTGCCCAGTACTACTTTTATCCATATCTAGTACATATTTTAACTAAAGAGACAGTGGCTTATGGGGCAAAGATTGTGTGGGAGACACACACAAATTGCACAGAGATGATAAAATCCCAGGCAACTTGAATCCAAAAATCTATACTCTAAGCTTTATCCAAAGTGAATTTAAAACTAAATCATCAGAATATATAAATATTTTCCAGAATACATGCTCAGTTTGAAGCTGAGATGTATGAAGCTATATTTATCTGAAGCATGGGCAGGAGAGAAAGCAAAGAAAACTTGTGAAAGTATAAAAAAGCATTCAGTGTGTTTCTAAATATATATACACCAACTATTCTCTGTGCTATTTGGTCACAATCTCATTAGAATTCTCTTGGGTTCTGGGCTGCCCTGCAATTGGTTAGTTTGCCTGGACACAAATGCAGAAGTTTACATACTAGGAGAACATTCCTACAAACTTGTGAAAGAGACAGAAATTTGAAAATACTGAAGAATTACAGTGATTGGCTTGAATTTAATAAGGAAAATTAATTTTTTTCATACTGAATAAAGCTCGATTGCTTCTTGTTATACAAACA
>NDGM011251629.1:4275-15072 GCA_002564305.1 Octomys mimax | reverse complement strand
AAATATTGTAGGTGTGTGAATTCAGCAAAATAATCCAATATAGTCCAGTAGTCCATAATAGTTTTTATTTTAAAACAGAATCTTGCTGAGTCACTGTGTTGCCTAGGCTTAAACTTGGATTCTTCCTGCTTCAGCTTCCTGAGTAGCTGATATTACAGGTGTGCATCACAATGCCTAGCTATGAGTCTGTTTTGGTTCTGTGGCTGTAGCTTTTACCTTTATTTCCACAGTGAACCCAGGCATTTTTGTTTCCTAAGCTAAATGATTTTGGGGTTACAGGTGAAAAGGAAACATTGCTGGTTGTCTGAAAGATAACCACTCAGTTTGCCATTGGCCGCTGGGGGGATAGCCTCACCCAGAGGCATTGCATTGGTGCCTCTGGTGGAGACAGGGAAACCCAGAGGGCACTCCTGGCACACCAGCGGGGGTTGGATTTGCTGAGATGAGGGCACCACAGGCTCGGGCTGGTGGATGTTGTGCTGGGTGCAGTAGCTCCTATGTGGGACCGGAAGGGCTGCCAAAGTGGCCTTTGAGCCCCTCATCCTTGGAAACAACAGCAAGGCTGAAGATTGAAGGTGGGCAAGCAGGGCCTTGGAGGGGACAACCCTGGGTTTCCCAGGAGCCAAGTGTGCCCGAGGAGGAGAAACACCCAGAATGATGCTCACTCCTAGGGTGATGCTTTCTTCAGGTTTCTGGCCCTAGGGGAGGCCCAGGCTTGGGTGTGGTGCTTTGGGGCCCGGAGAGGGATTCTTAGGCTGAAAAGGAGCTTGTTACTCGTCTCATGGGACAAGAGGTGAGAACAGATCTAATTTGATTAGGAGACATAAATGCACACAAGGCTTCTTGTAGCCAGGTGTCCTGGAGGGAAAACCTCATCTGCACATTTGCGAGGTTGGCAAAGGAAGGGTCCCCCAATGCGGAGGCTGTGGAGGTGCTCAGTGTCAGAGTCCTGGTGATCCTGCCCACCTTCGCCTGACACTGAGTAGAAGAAAGCTCCTCGGCAACCCTGAGCCTGGGACCTGAGCGTGCTGAGGGCAGAGAGGCCCAGAGAGAGCTAGCTCTTCCGATGTGGCTGTCATGTTAGGACATGCTCCTCAGGTGTACCGTGAAGCATTTGCTTCTTCAAACTCAGGAAACAGAGCTTTATTTTTGTCCCTGCAGTTCACCAGAAAAAAGGAGATGGCAGACATGAACAGAAAATGTAAACCCTCCGTCTGTGTTGAAAGTCACTTGAGGAAAAAAAGGGGTACGTGATCGTGGGCTTTTCCAGCTGTGTGGGCCCTCAGTCCAACCCAAGAAGTGCTGGCTTACACACTCAGTGTGTGGGTGCATGTGTGTGCGCTTGTGTGTGTGTGATGCGGACCTCTTTTGCATTTGGTGGACCCCCTGTCACAGAACAAATTTTAAAAATGTTTACAATAAAATATATAAATACAAGGAAAAAAGTATTGAAAGGATTATTAAAATATTAAGAAAAAATTTATGTCACATTAGACTCTTTTTTTGTGGAGGCACCTGACAGTTATCATAACCTCAAAGGTGCAATAAGTGAAAACTAAATTTGAGAAATATAAAAACAGCTGCATTTTCAAGTGTAACCAAGCCAAAAGAACATTGATAATCAAAGGACTAACATTCGGTTACAAATTAGCGACACAAGTATTAACTTATCCACATTCAAATTCATAGATTTCCCGAATTCCATAAAATTACAAAATTTTCTGCTAGGACTTTGACGGAAACAGACAAATCTATTATAGTGTGTGTGTCTGTGTGTATAGAGATTTGTTCTGATTTAAGAGAAATGTTTTCTTCCAATAGTGTATTACTTATTTGGAGCTTCCTGTGGGCTGTTTCATTGGGCTAATTTGAAAAAAACAATTACTTCCAAATTAAACAGCAGGTTATAAAAGACTTCTAGGGAGCAGAGTTTGGAGAGCCCATTGCTTCACAAAGAGATGGCTGTGTCGCAGTCCTCAACCGTCTGGAGCGCTCGGCCCTATCCGGGAGCCACTGGTCTTGGTGACAAGCCCAGCCACTCTGGAGTCAGGAGAAATAGATGCAGTGATCCCGAACCAAAGAAGAAAGAAAGCTGCAAAGGCTTCTGTGTGGCAGAAGAGGCGGGGTCAAGGGCCAGGCTGCCAGGCAGAAGGGACTTCTGCCTTCCGACGGACTCATTTGGCCAAAGCGGAGCTGGGTCTCCTCGCAGCAACCGCAGGTTCTGGCCAGCCGCAGCGTGGGTGGACTCCAGCGGTGCCTCCCACGGGACTGTCCCCTGGAAGAGCAGAATGTCTGTCCCTGTCCTGGCTTGCGTTCCTCTGAGTAGTGGCCTTGTTCATTATTTAGGGCGATGCCCAAGAAGCATGGAGTTAGGCATTTTCCTTCACAGCAGCGAGAATTCTCCCGCCAACCTGCTGCAGCTGGTGACAAACTGTTGCCTAAGGTTCTGCCGAGACTTCTGTCGGGGTGCGTTTTTCCAACTGTTGCCTTCTCTTCTCTCAACTACTGTGAAGAACACTTCAGCTCACATGACTCTGGAGTTTAGTCCGTGGCTGGTGGGTCCCAGCGCTCCCGACCTGTGAGGAGGCCTCGTATCTTGGGGAGCGGATGGTAGAGCAGAGCTGCTCACCGCAGGGCCAGGATGTGACAACGGAGAGGAGGAGAGGGCTGCGCCTCACTGCGCCTCCCCGCCGTTCACCCCCAGGGCCCGGAAGACTTCCACTGGGCTGTCCTTCTTAAAACTTGCACTAAGTCCCCAGAATGTCACTCGGTAGACCAAACCTTTAGCATATGGCCTTTGAAGGCATTTCAGGCCCAGACTGTAGCTTTGGTGTTTTAAAACAAAGGTGTGACTACAAGGTGACCGGTGCAGTGAAAGCAGAAGCGATTACAGGCTGCCTTGCATCGCATTGTCCTGTATTCGTCTCTGTAAGACCTTTTAAAGACCTTAAAGACCAAGAAGACAGGCCTATATATACATGCAGATGGAGCAAGATGACAGGCACATGGGCGTGGTCACAGGAATGAGGGTTCCCACAGATCCTAATTTGAGGGAAAAGAAGCTTTCAAATGTTTGAATAAAAGATTAAAAAGAAAAATTAAAAACTGAGTTGGGGAGCTAGTTTGGAGGCTTAAGCACCTGCCTGGCAAGTGCAGGACCAATGTTCGATCCCCGTACCACAAGCTGTGCCAGGTGTGCCATGCTAGGTACGCTGGGCCTGCCACCGAGACCAGGCGTGGTGGAGCACCCCTGTAATCCCAGCTCTGGGGAGACTGAGACAGGAGGATCACTAGGAGTCAAAGCTGCATAGGGAGACCCTCTATCAAATGGATAATTTTTTTCAAAAAAGTGGCAAGAACAAGAGGCAAGTGTGTTCAACCTGAAGGGGATATTTTGGGGGGATTAATGGCAATATGTTTTTTTGTTATAGCAATTTTTTAAAAAAGACATTCATTATATTATCTTATCACTGGATGTTCCCCACAAACTCGTGGCCAAATGAATCTACTTCAGGTAATGTGGGATGTGAGTAGATGTGGGGGAGGTGGGGGCACTTGGCAGTGCATGCAGGGTCCGTGGGAGGGAGTCAGTCCTTGGGGGTCACTGGAGGCTTTCCCTGTAGGGACCCCCACCGCGAGGCCTCAGGGCCTGGGGCCACCCCGGGTCCTCTCCTCTAGCCAGCTGCTCCAGGTGTAGTGTCAGCTTCGGAGCGTTACCGACGGTCACTTGCGCCCTCTTACTGTGCTGAGGCCGAGCTGCCAGCACAAGCTGACTTCATTCCGAAGAATGTCTTTGTACATTTTTAAGTCTGGAAATTCTGTTTTTCTTCTGTTAATTAGGATTTCGGGGAATACAAGTTTCCCCTTTTTTCTTTAATTGAGCTTTCATCATTTGGATATCTGGATATTTTAAATTAAAAAATAATTTTTCACTTTAACCACAGGATCACATTCTTTCCCCACTCCCTTGGCTTATTCATTTAGGGTCAAATTCCTGTACTGGATTTTCAATTGCAGGCAGCTTAGTGGGAATCTGATCCTAAGTCACCAATGTGGCTGCTTCCTTCCACTCCATGCCCCTTTGCAGGAAAACAGAGGCTACGCTAAGTCAGCCTTCCTTCAGTGAACTCAGGACATCTTAGTGTGTGTGTGTATGTGTGGGCTTGGGGGCCCAATTCAGAGTGTTTGCACTAAGCCGCCACCTCAGACCTTTTAAATTTTATTTTGAGGGAGGGTTTCACTAAGTTGCCCAGGCTGGGTTTGAATTCGCCATCTTCCTGCGCTAGCTGCCTGAGTAGATGATTTTACAGGTGTGCATCACCATGTTCCGCATTAGTACACCTGTCAATAGCTATGTCCAAATATCCCCAAGTCCATTATTTGAAGGTTAAGTGTCCTGGACATAAATTAATACTATACCAGAAGAGAAACCATAACAGGAAGAAAAGATGAGCTTCGGATTTACACAGCGGCCCCACTGTTCAGAGGCTTTGTGGTTCTGAGCACGATCTCACCTACGCTTTTTCTACGGAGTGCAAAATGAGTCCGTGACAGAAAGCAATCACCCTGTCAGAGTGGGAAGGCCGAGGCCAAAGTGGAAACTGCATGTGGCCAGGCCTGTGGGAAGTGGGTGCCCCCGTGCTGTGCGGGGAACAAGGTCGATGGCCTGTGAAACAGCACGTGGTCCTCTCTCCTGGTTAAACAAAAGCAGGATGCACTCTTCCTAAAGCAAACCTTGCAGCTGCATTGGGTGAGCCGCGTGCGCCCTTCCAGGCAGCGCGTGTGCAGTCTGCCAATTTATTTTTTATGGAGTCACTGAGCAGTGGGCTTGACAATGCCGCAGTCCTAAATGCACGGGGGTGGGCATTTCAGACAGCTGAGACCCCGAAGAGAAGCCCAGCACTGGCACTGGGAGGAAACAGTCTCCGTCCACTTCATGGCCTCCCTGGGCTCAGATGGTACCCGGGCCAGAAGATGTATCTCCAAACTTCCACGCTGGGTTTTTTTTTTTTTTCTGACAGTAAATAACTCACTTCTTCCCCTGTTTATTGTATATTATATTTCTTTGCTCAGTGGCCACCTAGGTTACCTTTTTGGGCCATGAAGAGAAAGGGTCACAGGCAAAGTTCTCATACACTGTCTGTTAGTGTCTTCAGCATAAGTAATATTTTATTTCTGTTAGCCCAAAAGTGATGCCTAACCATTGTGGAGGACTCAAGCTATTCAAAGGCAACACTGCAGAATCTATACAGAGGTACTTCTTTATATTCCACATATCTGAATGAATTTCCTCTCTAGTCCCCGCAGTTCCCAGTAGTCCCTCGTCTATCTTCAGGTGTTTAAATATTGTCATGTATTGTGAGAAAAATCCTTGGTATTTGTCATTCTGTGTCTGGCCTATTTTGTTTAAGACAGTATTCTCCACCCCCATCTGGGTTCCTGCTGATGACAGGATTTCTCTCTTCTTTGTGGCTGATACTCCACCACGCCAACACCTTACGTTTCCTACCTGTCCATCAGCTGGTGGGCACCTAGGGTGATGCCGCAGTGTGGCCACTGTGATTGGTGCTACAGTAAGTGTGCCTGCATCTCTTTTGCATCCTGACTTCAGTTTTTCAGATACATCTCATTATGGTTTGTGTCTGGATGTCCGCCCAAAGCCTCATACAGTCAGGGCCGGCAGGCTTGTCGGAGGTCACTAAATCCACAGTTTGTGACTTGTTCATTGTCCGGGGCTGGGATTGGAGGTGTGAGTGTGCCCTTGCCCTAGCACGGCAAGCCTGTGTACAATATGNGGCAAGAAAAGAGGCTTGTCCTCCCTGCTTTGCCCTTGAGGCCTCTGCTGTCTTCTGCCACTGTGAACTGCTGCCCCTGTGCCAGGCCACCCTGCTCCCGAGCCAGCTGATTACACACAGAAACCTCTGCGAACGGGGAGCTCTTAAACCTTTCGTCTCTTGATCGTGGTGGTGGGCATTTTGTCTCAGCAAGGAGAGAAAAGTAACTAAGACAGCCCCAAGCTGGAGGGCTGGATCAAGTGTTAATGCTCTTTTTAGTTTTTTGAGGAATTGCCACACTGGTTTCCACAGTGGATGTACTAATTTACATTTCCAGTGTCTGAGTAAAGGAAAGAATTCCTTCCCCTGCCTCCTCGCCATCACTTGCTGTTCTTATTTATAATAATCACTTAAACTGGGTCTATGCTGTAACTTTCAATGACTATATTATTTTGCGCATGTACGCTCCAAAGTACGGTTAACATTGTTTTGGACATTTACATTATCCTGATTTTCAGTTCTTTTAAACAGTGTTCCTATGAATCTATTTTGGTTTTATCTCCTTCAAGATACATCTTTGAGCATGTGTCTGATTTTTTAGAGTGAGATTCGCATAAGGCTATTCGTGCATCCTGCTCCACCACCTCCCTGGAAGCCAGGTCTCCTTCGCCTGTCAGCACAGAGGCTAGTTGGGGAGATGGTCCTGCGAGGGGAAGCCTGCTAATTTTTGCCATTTTGTGGCCACTGAGACAGCAGTACCTGGGCTCTGGTGTATTGCAGAAGGCGAGGGGCCTGTCACCAACCGCATCAGCCATCAGACACCTTGGCTTGGTGGTGTCCTGAGGACCTGGGAGTAGGTCGAGACCTTACAGCTCCTGGAGAGGGGAGCACAAAAGCTTGTGTTTCTCATTGCTGCAGCTGCGAAGCAAGGCTGTAGCCTAAGGGTCTGGAGGAGGCCGAGGTGAAGCTAAGAAGAGTTCCTCAGGGATGGGGCTGAGGGCCGCCCTCACGTTGTTATCCCAGAGACACTCACCAGTCCTTAGTCGCAGTCATTTTAGAAATCCATCAGAAGACGGGTGTCTGCATTTTCTACCAAATGTGTCCAAAGGGATTATCTGGTAGCCAGCGAAGGGACAGCACCTGCATGTGGGTGTGAGGGAGCAGCTCTGGGTTGGCGGTGCAGGGCGTCATCTCAGTCCTGACCCTGCTGCCCGCGGCCTCATGGGAATCTGCAGGCCGGCACACTTCTCTCTGGCCCTCCCAGGGGCCTGGCCCTCCAGCCTCTGCACCTGCCTCCTCCTCACGCTGGTCGCCACCAGGGGAAGGTGTCTGTAGTCAGGCTGCTTGAGAAGGCTGGACGGGCTGGGGATGGAGAGCACAGGCTTGTGATTTAGAACATACCAAACCATTTTCGCAATCAAGTTTTAACTGCCTTACCTCCCAGTGTGTGAAGAACTTCTCGGCAGAGTTTTCTGGGTCATGCTCGTGTACTGTTTCTTCTGCTCACATTTCAGAACAAACTCTGAGTCTGGATCTTCTCCGGCTTCTTTCTGGCAGGTTTACAAAAGCTTTTCTTTCTTTCTTTTTTTTTTTTTAATTGAAAAATATGCTGAGAAGTGAAAAATGCTTTTATTGTTAATTCACATATTCTTTCTGAGAGAAAACATGGCCTCGTAGGTGCACCATGGCTTTTTCTCTCTGTTAACTCTACGCTCCATAAGGGCAGGGCCCGCGGTGCCCAGGACAGCCTCTGAGGCAGAAGCGGGAAGTGCAGTTTGCGCCCAGTGTGGCTGTCCTTTTTTTTGCTCTTCCCTCCCTGCCTCCAGCCCCTCCTGGCCTTCTGTGCTCTCCCTCATACCTGCTGTCCTTTCTCCCCACTCCTGCTGCTTTCATGGTGACCTCATATGGTTCCTGATGACATGAAAACTTACTGTTATTGAAAACAAGTATACCATTTGTTTTCTGGGTATTTTTGGATGTATGATTGCATTAGTCAGCTTTTTCCTACTATACAAAAACACCTGAGGCAAACTACTTTATAAAGAAAAGAGGTTTATTTAGCTCTGTTTTAAAACCTTCTGTTTTTACTGTGTAAGGCATAATCATAATTGTCTTAGTTATCCACATGCCATGGGATGTTCTACTCCTCCTCCCTCTGCCCTGCCCTCTGCTTAGCTGACCTGCCCATTTCATTGTCTTCCCCTCTTTTTCTTGCCATATTCTTTTTATTTAGCTGTTTAAACTATTTATATTTTGTCTCTCGTATGAGTGGAACCATGCAATATTTTAACCTTGTGTCTGCTTTACTTCACTAGAGATTATGGTTTCAAGATCCAACCTTTTTTTTTTTTTTTTTTTCTTCAGTGAGTCATTATATCATCTTCTTTATGGCTGAAGAGTACTCTATTGTGTAAAAATACCACATTTTCTTTCTCTGCTCATCACTTGATAGGCGGCAGATATTTCCATAATTCAGCTATTGCGAAGCATTTTAAGTAGGTCAAAAGCATCTGTTCTTTTGCAAATAATTAAGATAATTTAAATAATTTTAATCTAATCATCATACTATAAAGACCTACAAGCAGTAAAATCATAGTTCTTTATAATGTGAATAATAATAAGCATTAAGTCTATGTAGGGTTAAAGTTAACAAGTATTTATTTTGATAGTTCTTATTTGGGTCACCCAGTAATCTAAAGTTGCATAGTGGAAGTTAATACCCCCATGTGCTATGGTCCAGTTAGCTGGGGAAGCAGGTGAATCCCGAAGCCTCAAGGCTTAAAGCTGCCCAAGGCTTCCTTCTTGGTCAAGAGGAGTACAGTGGTCTTCGTCCACCCTGCTCAATCTTGTAGCTCTACCGACTGGGGCATCTGCAGCGTGCGGCCTGTAGGGCGGCTTCAGCTAAGGAAGAGACAGGACCCGGCGCTGGCTTACACCTGCCTTGTCGTTCTGGTTTACGGCCCTCATAGGCGGTACTCATAGATGGGGTGGTTGGGAGCCGAGTGGATCTTGGGCGTGATACTCAGCGGTGGCTTCATCCACTGGGGAGTTTATAGCTAACTGCGGCACTGCGATAGGTGTGTCACGGGGGTGTGGCCTGGAGGGCCCGTCTCCTCCCTTGTCTCTTGATCTCTCTGCGCCTCCCACTGCCACTCCAGGAGCCAGCGTCCTCTGCGGGCCCCTCTGCCATGCCACCCTGCCGTGGAGCTAGCCCACTGTGGAAGGAAACCTCTACCAACTATGAGCCAAAATAAACTTTTTAGTTGTGGGTGTCGGGTCTTGCATCTCAGCCATGGGAAAGTAACCGAGACCCCTGGCTCGTCCTTGAGCGATCCAAGGTTACGTGCTTTTAGAGTTCACAGCCTCAGGAGTCACATGGCCCCAACCAAGCTGCAGCCCAGCTAGTGTAGCCGCAAGCACCGCCATTTTCTGCAAATTGCACTTTTACAAGAAGATTTTTAAAATAGCAAGCAACTTGTGCATATTCACGCAGGTATACAATGGAGACGCCGAATCCTGTCGCTTAACCCCAAGTCTAATGACTTTACATGATAGCATCTCCTCACATACTCTTCTCACATAGATCATCTGGCAATTCCTAAAGACGCTTATGGCATCGAGGCAGCTGTCGTTGTGCATAATGAGGGGGAAATACACGGAAAGTCTCGGATTGTCCCTGCTATAAGCGTTACTGGACTCCTTTAACGCTGATGCTTCTAGGTGTGCGGTGCCTCCAGCGCTTCCATGTGCGTGGGGTGTAGTGAGCCAGTGCATGGGATTCAGCAGGAAGATCACAGGCTTCGCCGCGAGGGGCCTCTGCTCCTGTCCCCATACCGCTTACAAGCTGTATAATAGCTTGAGCAAGTTACCTAACTTCTATTACTTTCATTCTCTTCAGCCATGGAGTGGAGATGATATCTACTATGTAGGTTTCTCAAAAAAAAAAAAAAAAAATGCAAATGCTGATGTTTATAAAGCGTCCTGGAATAGCAGACACTCAGCAAAGGCTGTCTTTCTTTTTATATCCCTAAAAAAACAGCCAGTTCAAGTTTGTGAAACAAGCAACCTTAGACTTAGAGGATGAGGTATAAAGCAGCCTGAATGCAAAAATTTGAATTAATTAAAAAGACATCTATTTATACATATTTATATTTGCATATTTTAACTAATGGAAAAACTGCCAAAAAGAATGTGAATGGGAAGCTCAGAGCATCACCAGTGGGTTTGTGAGCTGGACTGATGGAACGCAGGCTGACAGGTGCTTCTCAGAGCTGACATGTTAGGCTGGATGGATCATCTGGGCCGTCTGGCTCGGCAGCCTGGCGCTTTCATATCCGAGGCTATCTGTGCCCCCCGGAAGACACGGTGGGCTGCTAGAGTGTAGCTGCAGCCGCGCACGCTTTCCCGGTGCATCTGTGTTGCTGCAGCCCGAGACTCCCTGGGCCATGTTCTAGTGGGTGGGGGATGAAGGTAGAAAAACTCTGTGTGCTTCTCAGAAGTTGCCACCATTTCCCCCCGTGCTCCAAAGTCACTGTCACACGAGGAGAAAGATCTACTTTTGGGTGATGAAACCTGCTGGAATTTAAGCACAACATGGCACAATATCCTGGAGCTAAAAATATCTTATGTCAACACATGGAATCCACCAGAGAGATACATATAGTTTCATTTTTATTATTTTTAAAATTTTTTGTATATTTGGTACAGGGTCTTACTATGCAAATTGGACTTGTAGTGATTATCCTCTTTTCAACCTTCCCAGCTCTAGGATTACAGGTGTTGCCACCATGCCTGGTCTCAGTGGCTGGCTCAGCATGCCTGGGGGTGGGGTTGGTGCAGCATGTGGTACTGGGGATCAAACCCTGGTCCCTGAGCTCACCTGAGTAGGCGTTTATTCTGCTGAGCTATCTCACTAGCCCTACATATGCTTTAAGATTTCCTCAATTTGAACATTTTCAAAGGCCAAATCTCTCTCTCTCTCTCTCTCTCTCTCTCTCTCTCTCTCTCTCTCTCTCTCTCTCTC
>NDGM011251628.1:0-10006 GCA_002564305.1 Octomys mimax | reverse complement strand
TCTCTCTCTCTCTCTCTCTCTCTCTCACACACACACACACACATACACACACACACACACACAAACACACCCCATGTTATATTTATCATCATGAATGTCTCAGCTTAGGTTCCCTAGAAATAGGGAAACTGTTTCTTGGAGGATTATTGAGACGAATACTCAGGAGAGATCATGGAAAGGAAAAGAGGTAAAGCACGCCATTGGCTAGGGTGAGGCCTGTGTGCAACTGGGACCGAAACCTCAGCACTTTGTGGTGCTTTGTCATTGACAGATGGCTTCTCAGAATTTTAAACATTCAAGCAGGAAGTTGAGCTTTATATTCACACAAATCTATCACTGAACAGGCGATTTCCCTGAAAAGCAGAGTAAATTTGAGCAAAGCACTTCTCTGCAGTAGAGAACTGTTCTCCTTGATGGAATAAGATGAGTGCTCTGTAACTGATATTTTCAGTGGAGAGGGAGGAAATGTTGTCTTGAAGAGAAGTTTCCAGCAAGGCATCTTAGAATCCATTATACTAACTAACCTTTAGTAGGCAAGTATCTTGTATTTCTAACACATTTACATGTAGCTTCTAATTTAGTGTCTTTTAACATTAGCAGATGAACCTTACTACTGTTACAATTTTACACTGGAGGAAGCTAAGAATATTTATATAAAAATATGTAAGTGCCACCTGATGAACGCAATCACCACTATATATTGCCTCTCTATGCTGAGTGTTTTATTTCCAAAATAATTTTGATAGCTGTCTTAATTTCTCTGAATTCTCACAGATGTGAGCATTCTCAGCTCAAAATTGGCTATTGATCCCATTGATTTAAATGAGACAACGACATGAGAATGTGCTGTTTTGTGACAGTTGGGGTGGGGTATACAATTGATTGGCTTTGGTATTTGCCCCAGCGGAGTGACAGAGCACACGACTGGACATGCCTAGGTGAGCCAGGCAAGTCTGTATCTGATCAATCTCGCTGTCATTTATGATGCAGTGCACCTGCCCTTCTAAGTGGCTGCCATAAACTTAGAAACCTTTTTCTGCCAACCCTGACGTTGTCATGGGCCAAGTGACAACAGAGGACAGCCAAATTCTGCTTATCCTTTACACTGTGGTCATCAGGTATTGTGTCCAGCAAGAAGAAGGCCAACTGACACGGATGTGGTCACATACAATAGTTCCTGTGCATCTCCTCTACCTCTGAGAAACTGGTTAGTCATGCCTCCATAGAACAGAACTTTCCACCCAAAAGGTATAAGATGAAGATCTACAGTCAATTTAAACATCAAAACCAGCAGTGTTGCTTTACACATTTTCTGTTGTATATGCTTCTTCTTATCTGAAATTCTTGACACAATTTTCTATCTCAGAAACATTAGTGTCTTTCTTTCTGCACCATCTCATATACTACAACACCAAAGTCTTCTCCAATAGTCTGGGAGGAGAACTTAAACCCGGCTCAATTGCCATTCTGTCTTCTGTATCAAGACTTTTCATTGACATTTTGAGGAAAGAGATTTCTTTGTCATGATCAGAGGATTCTAAAATTCATTGTTAAATGAATATTGTTTCCTAAATAAATAAAAGATGAGATGCAACCATGCACCAGATAGTCTACATTCCATTCAAGTTTCTCTATGATACTCAGCATACATTAAAATTAATAAAGAAAACAGAAGGACCCTCTAATTTTGAGTAGGGCATGATATGATATGTCACATCAATCCCTGTATTCTTTATATTTCTTAACAAAATAATGAAGATAGGTGCCTCTCAATAAAAACTAATCACAGAGAAATAATGGCAATTAGAGTAGTGAGCTTGGTTCCATGTCGGAAATCTCAGAGAGCTTGTTAGTAGCCAGGGTCACCTTGGCTGTCGCCACCTCCCTGTGCTTTGATTTTTATTCACTATAATCATGCCACTTGATTTTATTTCCTACATACTTTGAGAGTTTCAGAGTACTGTAAAGACTAAGTTTTATTACCCAATTACATTTCTGTGCAATTGTAACCAAAAACTTGTGTAATCAGTTTCTTTCAAAGAGGTACATTCTCTGTTTGAATCTGATTGATTTTGCAATGAATGCGGAGATCTCAGCACAAATCCGAATAGTTGCTTAGTGCAAGGCTTGATTTCCATAGACACCCAGAAAATGGAGTACAGTATAAAGGAGCTTAAGATAAATTATTAAAGAAAAAGAAGAGATACTCCAAATAAATACAGACTTAGCCGGTACATGGATTTTACATTTACTTTCACATTTGAGAGCTAAACTGCTTTAATATGATAAAAGAAAATTTGCTTCATAGATAATTCCAATGAGCCAGTGCATAAGAAAAGAATTGCCAGCCTCAAACAAGTGAGAAAGCATGACTGGAAGTTAGAAAATCAGTTTTGGAGATGTGCTTTGAGAGCTATTAAATGTGAATGTAAACCACATATTACCCAAAATAGATGTCACTATCAGTTGCTAAGAGTGGAGAGAAAACAAAATGTAACCACAGCGGCCATCACTTTTAAATGTTAAGAAAGCTGCAAAATTCAATTAAAATGTAAATTCAAATATGGTTTGGAAAGTTTATTTGACCTATATGGTATTTGACATGGGCTAGCTGCTGCTGATTTACATGCAAGGATTCATCCTACTCAAACTTGCCCAAACTTAAACCAATATTGTGACCAATGCTAAAAAATGTGTTGTTGTGAACTGACTATGGGCCTGGCAAGAAATTTTTTAACTATCTTTAATAGAATCATTTAAGTGTGGTTTTGTTCCATTTCACTGGGTTAAGTTTAGTGGATCGTCTACAAAATATATACTTATTTTTTTTTAAACCTAGTCAGGATTTTGGTCTAAGTTTCTTTGTATCCTGTTTTTGTGTCCTAATTTTTTTTAACTAAATTCTTTGTAATTTCAAATGAGCAATTAATAGGCAACTTGGTATGATATCCCAATTTACTGTACCCCTGTTCACATATTTCCTGTTGTCTTCTTGAGATAAGATTATTATTATTTTTTTTATTTATTTATTTATTTATTTATTTTTTGGCAGAACCGGGGATTGAACTCAGACCCTTGTGCTTCCCAGGGAAGCTTTTATTCCACTGAGCCATCTCCCCGGCCCCAAGATAAGATTATTTTTATGTGATCATTTTTATTTACATAATCTCAAACTTAATAACCTTTCAATTCTTAGTTTTAAAGCTGCATTTTTAATATAACATTTGATATTATTATTACTATTTGATGTATTTAGTACAGTGTTTACAGGGTCTCACTACCAGATAGGACTCTACTGATCCTCCTGTTTCTGGCCTCCCAATTGCTGGGATTACAGGAACGCACTGCCACACCCTATCTTACTCGTGCTTTCAGTGTGCCCCGAGGCATGGCATGCCAAGGATCAAATCCCGGTCCCTGTGTCTGCCTTAGCAGGTGCTTTAATCTGCTGAGCTATCTGACCATCTCTTAAAATGTTAAATTAAAAAAAAAAAAAACTTCAATTTTGATTTGTATGTAGTCCTTGATTTATAATTTTGATATGTGTGCTGCTTTGGATTCTGTTAACATTTAGTGCATTTTTAAAGTCGCAAGTACCTTCCACGTTTCCCCTTGTGTCTCAGTTCTGTTGCATGCTCTGCCAATGGCTGGATACACTACAGGGATCTTTATCAGCCAACTTCCTTTAATGGATATTGAATTTTCTGCTGGATACTAGGTTCTTCATGTTATGTCAGATGGATTTTAGAAATGTTTTTTATGACTTCTCATCACAGTTGTTTCTTTAGTTATAAGACACGGCTTTTACAGGGAGGCACAACATTTAGTCTGTAACTCTGACCTGTCAAGAGCTCCACTAAATGCTTGTGGTATTGCAAGATTCCCGGGCTGCTTCTCGGCAGCAGCAGGAGTTCTCCAGGGTCACACGTCCTGTGAGAACTCGGCCACCTGTCCTTCCCCACCTCTATGCAACTGCAGTCCAGCAGCATAGAGCCCAGAGGCTGGCTCTGGGCTTCCCAGCACCGCATTTGGCCTAGGACCATTTGCGAATTTCATTAAAACTTGAGGGGATTATTTTTGGAATTTTATTTTTCTCTGTAACCATTGTACCACACAATTTAGGTTGTTTAACTGATCAAAGACCCTCACTTCCTGTTCCCTCCTCACATGAGCATGTGGCTTCCCTTGATGCCCACTTTCCAATACCACATTAACACTATTTTGGCATGAACTCCCATTCTGTTATCTCATGACCCTTATTCATGATGTTTTGAAACAATCACCTCCTATCCGTTTTCTGTAGTATAGTTTTGTGTAGAAGAAGTGTGGTATTAATCATCCCTTCATGCCTAGAGGCAAAAATCTCAGCATTAATTATTATTTTAGCCCTATCTGACAGTTGATGTAAGACTGTCCTTGAAAAATCATGTGTCCAATGTCAGATTGAGTCACCAAGAAGGGCTATGTATTAAATTTTTTATTTTGTTTATCATTGGAAACATACTGAGAAACAGTCACACAAGGGGCACAAGATATAATTCAAAATTTCTTCTTCTACTGTTTGAATTATTATTTATCTGGTACAGGGTCTCACTACACAGCTCAGACTCATCGTGATCCTCCCACCTCAGCCTCCCCAGGGCTGGGATGACAAGCGTGCACCAACACACACAGTTTTGCTTGTCGGCATGGTGGCCGGCATAGCAGGTGGTCAGGGATCAAACTTGGGTCCTTGTACTTGCCAGGCAGGTGCTTAGGCCACCGAGCTCTCTCTGCCACCCCAAAAAATTGAAATTTCTAGGGTGAGAAATTCAATGAGTGACACACAAATGTATGTGGCAAAAGAAAAATTACATTCAATCCTAGGAAATTGAAGCTATTAATTTAAATAGGTGGATTCCTTTCTGAATACACTGAAAAGTATGACAATGCTGGAAATAAAAAACTCAGAAAAGCTCAAAGTGCATTTAGGCATTCTGTACTCTGGCAAAAGACTTCTCTTAAGTTATAATAGAATTTGCTCTAGATTTAGTGCCCTGGTGGGTTCACCATATGAGTAGGAGCCAAAAGCAGATTTACAATTTGGTTAAAGTGAAGCAGAACATTTTATATGAACTGTCAAAATTAGGAAATCAATAAAGATATCATTTATGTGTGTTTCTGAGTCCAAGGTTAATGACTCATGGTATGGGTGGCAGATGGAGATCACAGAATAATTTCAGGGGAAAATGTAGAGGGCAAAATAATCACCAAACCCTTTTCCCTTACTGGGGAATTCTCACTGTGGGCTCTTGCACAGACACACCAGTCAAGTGAATCCAAAAGATGACATACAAAATGGGTGTGAAATTCAGTATATCAAAGCAATTTGATATAGATAGTTAGACAAAATATTGGGTTTGGAACTTTCTTTGCTTTTAGCTTGTTCTTTTGCTTTTATACACAATTACAATCAGATAATTATATTTATATCATATTTCTGTTTTATTTTGTTTTGATTTGATTTGAAACAGGGTCTCATTATGTAGGGCAAGGTGCTGGGCTTGAACTCATTTATGTAACTCAGGCAGTCTTTGAACTCATAGCAATCCTCCTGCATCAGTCTCCTAAGTGCTGTGTTCAACAGGTGTGCACCACCACACCTGGATTTTATTACATTTAAGTATTTCAGGAAAGAAAGACCTTTTCCAAAAGATGCATAACCAGACTTACTGGAGAAAATTTTCTTATAAAATGTTCTAATTAGCAGTGACAAAACCATGCTTACGAATATGGAAGACAAAATTTCAATGAACCATGTAAATTAGCAAATAATTTTCTTGCAGTTAATGAAGTTCTCAGATTTAGAGATTGCATGGTGAAAATTAGTAATTTACATACAAAAAACTTAAATAAAAATTTTATAATATGTCATCATCTTCCTTATCATGTAAAAAATGAGAAATTCAAGCTTCTTATTCTTAGAATTTTAATAGTGTGAAGAGGAAAACTATTATTGTAATATCACAAGTGTGGTATTAATGCCCTCTGCCATGTTATAAGAGTACAACAATTTATATTAACTCAAGTTTGCAGAGGTAAATAGACTAAGGGATAATATTCTAGGAAGAACATATACAGTCTGATGGAATTATATTACTAAGAGAGTTGTTCAGCTGAGAGAGATAATATTTCAAGAAGGATTTATGAAAAATATAAAGATCTAGTAAGGGAAACCTGCACTACTATATTTATAATTTAGGTCTGTTAGTGTGGGAGGGCAATTTGATTGATTTTGGATCAGCTAGAGCACTAATGGAGCAGGCTGCTGGGTGAGAGTGTGTGTGTCATGGAGACATGGCCTGGGGATGGCACCGTAGCTCTGGGCCTGGCCCCTCTAGTGCTTTCTCTCAGCTCTGCCCTCAGCTGCCATGAACCAGCATCTCTGCTCTGCCTGCATACTGATGTCCCAGTCTTTGACACAACTGACCATGCATTCAATCTCCCAAATCCAGGACCCAAATTAAACCTCTCCTCTTGCAAGCAGTGAGTGTAGGAATTATGGCCAGCAGCAGGCATGCTTACTAATAAAGAAAAGCTAGTACCTGATTGGTGTCATTGCTGTGACTGTTGGTGGCTTATAAGCCCCTGGGACTGGCTTCTAGGAAGAGTTTGGGAAGGTTTAGAGAGGCAGCTTCTAGAAGTCTTTGAGCGCTGCAAGCAGAGCCTAGTGTATAACATTGATCAGAACTGAGAAGACCGGAATGTGGATATTAAAGGTTAGGCACGGGAGGTTAAAGTTACAAGAAGGCATCTATTTGCAGATAGACTCCATGAGTAAATTCAAAGCCTGCCCAACATTTAGGCAGTAGCCTGGGTAGTACTTACTGCTTTCACACACATATAGAGTGAGAATTGGGGCACAAAAATGCAAATAATAGGTTTTAAGGATAGATTCAGGCCCAGAATTAAAAGTTATATGAAGTTGGAGTCAAAAGAGATGCGACTGCTGAAGATATTAGTGTCATTAGAAAGAAATGAAGCACTTTCTACAAGAATAAGAATGATACTTTGAGAATATCTCAGAAACCAGCAAGGTGATACCATTGTAAGGTTAAGGCAGCAAGAATTTAAACCTTTTGCTTTAGGAGAGTCCCTAAGGATCCTGCTAAAGAAGGGCCTCTAAGGGCACTGGATCTCTATGACTCACTTTCAGAGGCCGTGAGAGCCATGGTCCAGCATGGCACTTCCATGTGATGCTGGTTCCTCAGGCGGGCAGAATGCCAGAGTGTGGGGTCATGATGGGCAGGGACATTGCACAAAGTAGCTCTGAAAGGCAGTGTGAATAGTTGAGCAGTGAAGCCAAAGATGCTGCAGAGATCCTGGGAAGTCTGCTACTAGTAATATGTCTTATCTGCTGCAGGAGGCTTCCAACCATAAATGGAGCCAGTGAAGCCAGAGTTCATGTTGACCATAAAGACCAAGACTCTGACTGTGGATACAGCCACATGCTAGGGACACAGTGTACCCAGGATCTGGATGCAAGCTACAGGATTAATGTCTGTCCTTCTGGGTCTCTATTTTTCTTTATTTTGTCTGATTCTTTTCTGTGACCCATTCCTCCCTTTGGAAAGGGAATGATTACACCATCCCATCTTACTTTGGGATTACATAACTTGGTTTTTTTTTTTTTATTTCTACAGAGATTCACAGCTAATTGTTTGCCTCGAGCCTCACAAGAGACTTGGATCTGGACTCTTGAAAACTGCTATAATTGGTTGTAAAGGTGCACTGCATTAGGTAGAACTGGAAATTTTTTATTGTCTTTATTTGCAGCTCAAACATGAAGTTGACCAAAGGAAGGATGTGAAAGTTAGGACGGATTTTCAATAAGCCTGTTTTTGGAATCTGCTCAAGTATTGGTGGACGATACTTATCAATGTCTGGGTGCTACATGGAGTTGTTGCTTTGGAGTCTATATCTAGGACCTCCACACTTACTCTTGAACTCTTTCCATGCAATGTTTCCTGGTGAGGATGAACTAAGACTTTTGCTCTGCTATCTTCTTCTACCAAGCTGCTTTCCTGGAGACAATGGGCTAGAGACTGAATCCTCCAGAACTGTAAGTCAAGTTAAAACTCTTGTGCTGAGCTTGTGGGTTTCACTTATTGTGCCCAGCAATGGTAAATCCTATGAACACCTAGTAGTGGAAAACAATGGCAAATCATATCAAATTTGGAGATGTGTAAATAATATCGTATAACATGGACTTGAAAGAAAGACTATAGAAAGTCAGTTATTGAATGTCATAGTTGAGATAAATTTCTCTGGTGTTTTAAGGCCACATGTAATTTATAATTCTGGTTTTGGCATGCAGTTCAGTGGTAGACCACTTGCCTGGCTGGCACAATACAATCCTAAGAAAAAAAATACTTTCATTTTAGGTAGCTCATATGAAGGAATAAGATTTGAAGAAAACTCATTTCTGTTTACAAGAAGGCTCACTTTGGGGTCAGAAATAAGTGTGCAAAGAGCCAAAACAGCAGGCTCAGTATAGGGGTGGGATAAGTGTGAATAAATCCACAGCAAGTACAATAGTAGGACAAATTGCTTGTCGATAGACCAGAAAAATAGTTTAATAAAAGGAAGATACAATTCTCATGTTAGTAATCTGAATGACAGAGTTCTGGATCTACAAGGAAATATAGAGAAGGAGGAGTGAAGGGAGGGAGACAGAGAGGTTTCCACATAGATGCATCTGACTTCAAGGTGTCTATAGGAAATGCCGGAAGGCCTCAGAAACACTGGTAGACTAAAAATAAATGTTGAGATGTACAAACTATATAGTAGATGTAAAAACAAGCAAACACATGAAAATCCTAAGTTGAACTTAGGAAGAAAAAAGTTTTTAAAACAGGGGGAAGGAAGATAAAATTCTAGGGAAAATCAGAGTTTGGAATATTAAAGTAGAAAAAAAAAATCCATAGAACATAAAGTCTAAATATAATGCTGGAAGAAAAAGCAGGGAATAATAATTGAAGAACAATTAAGCTTTTCAATAAATGATGCCAGAAGACGAAACCCATATAATAAAAAGAGTGAATTCGGGTCCTTACCTTAAAAGCATGCAAAATTTGCATCTACATGGACCGTGGGCGTATCCTATCCTAAGACTTATAAAATGATTTAAAAGGATAGGCAAAAATCTTCATGACATTGGATAAACTGAAGCCCTGGAATGGCAAGAGAACGGCAAGAAAAATATTAGAGAAAGTATGTATGAAAATTAAAAGTGTGTTGCAAATAATACTATAAAGGAAAGAGACACCTCAAAAATCAGCAAACACATTCAAGCATATATAGTGGTACCTGCCTTCCCCAGAGGGTTGACCCTGATCCGAACCACTGAATTTGATTTGCTTCTCCTTCAAATTCGTTTGTGACCAGAATAATGGAAATGATGAAGTCCATGAACTGATGTGCTACTGTATATCTCGAAGGCAATTGCATTCAAATATCTACATAGCTCTTAAAATTTTAAAATAAGAATCAAATCAATTATAACAGAAAATAATTTAAATGAGTATATCTCTCAATATATATGACGGCCATTAGGCACATAAAGAGATGTTCTGTATAATTAACTAAGGCAAATTAAGACTACAATGAGATATTCCTTCATACAAACCAGTACTAAAATTGCTAATACAATATGGAGCACATTTAAGTTAAGTGTTCTCAAGGAGTTAGAGAAATTGACGCTTTCATATGTTAATTGAAGGAATGCCAACCAATGCAACTTTTTTGGAAGAGAGACTTGAAGTTTCACATGACTCACAAATACACGCACGTGTTTACACAGAAACATTTACATGAATATTCATAGCAGTGTTGGCCATAATGGCCAAAAGTCAACTGCAATGCTTGTCATTAATGACAAGTCATGTATAATATATGTATTTATGTTTTTTTTTTTTTTTTTTTTTTGTGGAACCAGGGATTGAACTCAGGCCCTTGTGCTTGCCAG
>NDGM011251626.1:4899-17877 GCA_002564305.1 Octomys mimax | reverse complement strand
AGTTCATGCAGTTGTGCCTGGCTTGGGTTTGGCTACTGTGCCCAGCTCCTTACTGTTGTTGCCTTTGGAGGTGGGCCTGAAAAAAAAATGAGATATTCATACTGCTTTCAGAAGAATAGGATAAAAACAAAAAGTACTTGGGAGCAAGTACAAATGTGATATCAAGATATTCCAGTCTAGGTATTAAAAGATCTTAAAGAAACAGAAGAAAAATTTCTTGATCTGATAACAATTTTTCTTTCTTTTTTTCTTTTGAGATGGAGTTTCACTATGTGGTTCAGGGGTTGGCCTCGAATACTGACTTTGTCACATAGGCTGGCCTCAAACTCACAGCAATACTGTGTTAGCCTCCCTAGCACTGGGATTACAGGCATGGGCCACCACGCCTGGCCATAATCTGATGAAAGTTTTTGTGTTTGCCTTCAAGTTTCATAACTTTAAAGAAGCAACAACTAAGTACTACAGCAAAAATAATAGTTGTATATTTGTTAATATAAAGATGCTCGGGTTAGGTTTAAACCCAAATAACAAAGTATTTTGGTAGAAAAATCAGAAAAGACATATTAGAGAAATGCATCAAAAATAAGTTTGTGGTGGGCATGGGGCTGGTACTGCATGCCAGGGCTTGTGCCACAGCCCCTGAGCTTGCCTGAGCTTGCCTAAGGAGATGCTTTGGTCCACTGAGCTATCTCACCGAACCTCCAATTTATTTGCTGATAATCCATTGTCTGCAATGCTGCATTAAGTAAGTGGGCAGAACATAAGGAGGTAAAGGAAGAGTATCTTATTATGAACAATTACAGGAGATAACAGTGAAATTGGGATGAACATTTTATACAAAAGCTTAATTTTGCTGCAAAAATTCTAAAAAACTATCAAATATTTCAAAGAATAATTTTATTTGGCCTCCTTTTAAGTACCTGAGAGTTTTTGTTTTAGTTTTTTAAGGGAAGAACATATTTAAAAGTGAAATATGGTCACAACCTAATTCTTCTTAAGTGAGCGTATCCAGTTATGTCTTTGTGTATTTCCAGAAACTGTCTTTAAAAATGAACAAATAAAGCTAATAATACTTTTAATATAAAAAACATAAGTTAAGTACATCCATACTTGAATCCATGAAAACTGACATTGGTTTATCCATATTAAAGGAGACAAAAATAATTTAGTATTTATAAATTATTAATACGTCAAACTAATTAATCAATAGTAAAAATCAAGAATCCCAGTGGACATTTTAGTGGTTTGTGAAAGTGTTTATTAAAAATGAATATATATCCCTTACATAAAGAGTCAGAAAAATACTTTGACATTTATAAAAGGTTTTTACTTTAAACTAGAAGTCAATATGACATAAAATAATGATGTTCTTTTAAAGAGTTCAATTACAAAGGCAGGAATGTTTTCTATTACAATCATTACATAATTCTGGAAGTTCTCATTAATATACAGATATTTAAAACAATAATAATTAAAATACTTCCAGGAAAGGAAAGTTTCTAGCTCTAGCTTCACACGTAGTGGAACAGAATTCCTCTAAAATTGAAATGCAAGACAATGAAAGGTATCTCAGATATGTGGCCAGAGAAAACAAAAAAAGAAAAATAAATGAAAACAAACACAAACAAACAAACAATCACATGGAAATTAGTAGTCTTTTTATAAGTCTGAAATAAGTACAAAATTTAATGAACAAATTTTATTCTGAGGAATAGCCAATATGTAAATCATGTGCAAGAATTAATATTTTAGAATGTAGCTATAGTAGCTTGGTGAATAACACAATACATTTAATAAAAAGGGTGCAATATTGTGATAGAGGCTTATAAAGCAATGGAATTCTCCAAATTCATTTATTAAGTAAATATTATTCCCATAAAAAATGTAAGCATGATTTATAAAATGGGCAAGGACTTAGACAGACAGTCTCTGAAGAAGACACATGAATAGCCAATTACTAATCATCAGGGAAATGTAAATCTAAACCTCAGTGGGAGATCACCTCACACCTGATAGGATGGCTGTTATCATCATAATCAACAACAACAACAACAACAACAGCCAGAAAGTGTTGGCAAGGATGTGGAGACATTGGAATTCTTTTACACCATTGATGAGAAAGTAAAATTGTGCATCCATTATGAAAAACAGTATGGAGCTGAGGCAGCAGATTAGGACATGGTACACTGGCTGAAAAGAGCACCAGTGGGATTGGCGATAGTATGTAACTTGTCAATCACAGCCAGCATGCATGGGCAGAAAAACTCTGAGGACAAGATCTGGGAGGGTATGAAAGGTGGTGGCCCTTGACTTCACGGCTGCTGCTGTCTTGCTGTTGTGCTGTTCTGTTTCTGCTGTAGTGCATCCTACTTTAGGGACATGGCTGTTTTGCTTTTCTCTATTCTTTACTCTGTTCATTTTCTCTCTTTTCCCCTTTAGTTGCATTTACACAGTCACCAAATGTCCTTGCCAATTGTTTGGGTCAGAAAGAGTCTGGAATCACCAGACACCATACCATCCTGTAAAAGAGGCACCTCAAAACGTTAAAAGTATAATGCCATACGATCCAGGAATTGCACTTTGGAGTATATATTCAAAAGAAACAAAATTATTATATTGAAGAAATATCTACACTACCATATTCATAATATTTATAATAGCCAACCAATGACAACAGCCAAAATGACCCTTCATTGATGTGTATAGATAAAGAATATGTTACTAGGCGTTAAAAAAAGGAAATCTAGTCATATACAAAGGCCTATTGGTTGCCTCCACATTTGGCCCATAAATATTTACAATTATCATCTATTCCTTTGGAATTGTTCCCTTTATCTGTATAGAGTGGCTATCTTTGTCTTTTTTGATAAATTTGGCTAAAAGCCTGCTGTGTCTGAATAAGACTGCTACACCTGTTTGTCGTCAGGCTCTGGCTGAGGGGAGTGTGCCTTTTGATTCTTTCACTTTCAGTCTATGTAGTTTCTTTTGGCCGGAGTATGTCTCCAGTGGGCAATATATCGCTGCATTTTGGTTTTTTTTGATCCAATCCTCCAGTCTGTGGCTTTTGACTGGGGAGTTGAGACCACTGAGACTGAGCATTATTACTGTAAATTGTGTATTGAACTTGTCATTGTGTAATTTTTCCAGTACTGATTCCTTCATTATTTTAACTACTCTCTTAGGGGCCCACTTTCCTTTGGGCTTTTGGTGCTGGCAGCTTCCTTCTCTCTGGCTAGGATTCCTTGAAGTATTTTCTACACTGTTTGTTTGGTGGTCATGTATTGCTTCAGGATTTCTTTGTTGTGAAGAGTCTTTACTTCTCTGTCAAATTTGAAGGCTAATTTTGCAGGATGTAGAAGTCTGGGTTGGCAAGTGTCTTCTTTCAGGGCTTAAAAAAAACTTTACCACAGTTTCTCTTGGCCCTTAAGGTATGTGCTGAGAAATCCACAGTTATTCTAATTGAGCTTGGCTTTATAGATAACTTGATGCTTTTGCCTAACAGCTCTTAGTATTGCTTCCTTTTATGGAATTCTGGAATTTTGACAATGCGTGTTATTGAGAGGTCCTTTTCTGATCATTGTTGTTTGATCTTATATATTCATCTTGTACTTGATTTCCCTAGATTTGGAATTTTTTGCCACGATTTTATTTATTTATTTGTCCTCTTGCTTTTTATGTTTCTATTGCTTTCTGTGCTTTGTGCTGAAGATCAGTTATGCTGGAGAAACTGTCACCACTGTGTCACTACTGCGTCACTAGTCTGTCACTTTAATTAGGTTCTATTTCCCTGTAAATAGTCTTTGGATTTGGTTATTATTTTTGATACCCCTCTTCCACCTATTCAGTGCAATATTTGAACATCTCCTTAATGCCTTGGCTTCTCTGAGGGTTTGCTCAGCACTACTGAGAGAAGGGAAGGTGAATGACAGTAGTGTTGATGACACAAAGATAAGCCAGATACGGCATGTGGTAAAATCAATTAAAATCAACTACTGTGGCACCTTTAAGAGAAATAATTATAAGTGAGTAAATAGCTAACCACTTATTGACATACTATGAACCTAATAATAACTACAACTATTCCATCTTTACTGATAGGAAAGAGAGCTGCATAGTGTTATAGACACAAATACTGCCCAGCATTGACATATAGTAAACATTTACTATTCACTATTAAAAACAAAGAAGAAGCTCAGTAATGAAAGTATGGAGTCAACTAAATAGTTAGAAATCAATAAAGTTTCATAGTAACAATAACCAAAGTAGAGAAAGTGAAGGAGCTGAACATGAAAGAAGAAAAATTTGAAAAAGAAAGAAAAGGAAGGTGAGGAAAAGGAGATAAAAATGAGATAGAATCCAATTAGATAATATAAGAAAGTTAATAAAATTAGGTAAAAGTAATGGAAAAATATATAAAAAAGAAAAGAACAACAAGAAGAAATAGAAACAAAGAACAAAATACGAAAAAAAGAAATAAAAACAAGAAGCAAGCAAGAGACAAACAGAGAAGCAGAGACTGACAGAGATATCAGTGTAAAATATTCCTCTGCCTAGATGCATGAGTGGTTTCTTTCCTGGGACTGAAGGCGGCCTGGAATCAACCTGATACGGGGCGGGGTTAGCGAGTCAGGACGAGGGCCTGTTGGATGCCCGCTTCTCATGTCTGAAGGCTGAGCCTCGCTCTGCCTTTTCCACTGGTCGCCGTCAGTCAGTGGTGTGCCATCCAGTTCACCACAGCACTCACTCCAGGGACTCTCAGTGTGTGTGCCCTTCAGAGTCCTCCAGGTCTCTGCTGTCCCACTGGCTTTATAGCTTCCCTCTGTCCATACCCCTCAGGATGTGGCGAGTGTCTAAACTGGGGCACAGCCCTGCTCCCGTTGCCAGGTGGGTAAAGCAAACCAACTCTGTCTTCTGTGCTGGCAGTAGGCAGAAAGGCAGATCCAGCAGTCTACTGGGCTTAATATCGGTACTTGCAGAGCAGGCCTCTCAGAAAACCGGCTGACCACCCTGGTCTCTCTCCACAGAAAGCGGGATGGCTACATCTTTCACAATCTTGGCTCACCGCTGATAAACTCGTTGTTGCCAACTCTCCCTCCGCTGGTCATAACTGGTTCTTGTGGCTGCCTCCTACCCAAAAGCTGCTTTAGGATGACCCTGGAGACCCTACTGTGAAGTTGTTCTGTGACTTCTTATTCCCATAATTACTCAGTCTTAAACAGCAAAATCCTCTCCAGAATGACTTGTGATTGTAATTGATTGTAATTATCCCCAAGCATGGTGGTTGCTTTCTTCTCCAACTCTAACCTTCCATCCAGACATCCCTTTCTGAGTAAATTCACTCTGTATTTGCCGCTTAAAACACTGAGACTCTTCTTCCATCTAGTGCTGCTCACCTTATTCGTTGTTTCTACCTGGGATTGCTGACGCTTCCTGTGCTTATCTTGTGTCTATGGAGACAGTCCCTTTTTACTGGAGCAAGGGTTAGTTATGGATTTTGGTTGGTTGATTTATAGTGCTAAATGGTATTTTAATATGCACATTATTTTTTAGTGTATTTCTTTTACTGATCAAAATAAAGTCAGTAAATACAAATCTAACCTTTGTTTTGTAATATCTTGAAGCACACAAATATAAATACATATGTTTTAATGATATAATCAGATGTTATTTTTATATTCATATTATACATTATACAATACATAATTGTATGTAATGTACATATTCATTTATAAAAATGAAAGTTTATTTTTTAATTTAAAAAAATGTTTTATTTATGTGGCACAGGATCTTGCTACCCAGCTTGGACTCATAGTGACCCTCCTGGCTCAGCTGGGATTATAGTTATTTGCCACCATGCCTGGTTTCAGGACTTGCAGGGTGCGCCTGGGTTCCAGGGCCAGCATGGCATGTGGTACCAGGGACTGAACCTGGGTCCTTGCGCTTGCCAGGCAGGTGCTTAGACTGCCTAGCTATCTCCCCAGCCCAAAAATGACATTTTAATAAACGTATTTTCTTCCTTCTTATCTTTCTTCCTTTTTCTCTAAGACATTCAATATAGAATTGCTTAGGATATCAGAAATCAGGAATCTAATATGAATCTAACATCTAATAATAGAGTAATTGCTATGTAATTGGTGTTATATCCCTCTGAATGATTACTACTAAGCCATATAAAAGCTATGCCATTTTCTTTCATTTCTGAGAGATTTTATATTTGTCCATCTGGCATCCTTTTGTCAGAGAATGGATTATATTAAATGTATTTCCTTGTTTCTCTGTGCTCATAAGGCTCTGGTATTTGTGGATTTGCTGCCTGGGGAGAGACTGCCCCTCTTGGGCTAACCCTTTCTCAGATATTGCAAAGAGTTGGCTGAAAGCATACTTTTATATGAAAACCGACCCATCCCTAAGTGGGCCCACCAACTACCTCCTCACCATGTTTGTATATCGAGTCCCGTGCTCCGCTCCCACCCCTAAGACTAGGAATCTGAACAGGGAGACCGAGACCACCCCTGGGAACCCAGAGCCCGAATGCCAGGGTCATTTCGACTCACCAGTCCTGAATTGCTTAACCGTCTCTTCTTTGCCTTTGCCAGGAAGCGTCAGTGAAAGCCTGGCCCGGGTGGGCATCTCCCTTACTCTGATCACTTTGGTGCTTCCTCTAGCCCAGAATGGCATGTGTTGAGAAAGCTACTTTCTTCCTTATGACACTTATTCTTGTTTCCTGTAGTTAAAGATAGTCAGAAAAGAGGACTTTCAATAGTCTATAATAGTAGTGAGTTATCAGCACAACTGGCAGTTGTCAGAAGTTATTGGGCTATATTGAGTTAATCTGCTGAACTCAAGTAGTTACAATCTTTGGTCTGGCATCAAGTATGAAAAAGTCCTTTAAAGACTTCTCCAAATTCAACTTCTCTAACTACAGTGGAACACCCATCTCTGACAAAACAAAACAGAAAAGGGGAATATAAGTAAAGGACTGTTTTGTTATAAAAATATCTATCTATCTATCATCTATCTATCTACCTATCTATACACAAGATAGGATAGATATACAGATGTTTTCTTTTAGTTTATTCATTGAGAAGAAAGGTTTGCAATAATATTGTTTTAGATATTATGTCTGCATCTTGTCCTCTGAATAACTACTACAGACAACCATATGTTACGTGTCAATTATTGTAACTGTCCTACTAACCTATTTTGAAACTGTTTCATTGATATTTTATTTTTTCTCATTAAAATGAATATAAAATAAAATAACACCAAAAACAAACAAACAGAAGAGACAAGAGGACTTTCAGAACTGCTTCAGAAAGCAGCAAGAATGATGGGAAGAGTATATTCACAGCTGAGGGGAGAATTTTGAGAGGAAGGATGGCAGTGTGTCTTCTACTGCAGTCAGTTTTCCATCTAAACATGCGTAATTTTTATCACACCTCGTATATATTTTAAAAAATATCAACAAGTTTTAGGATACATGTCCATTCATATGTCTCTCTCTCCATTTCACCTATTTTTTATGCTCAGAAAGCTGAACTAAAAATCAGTATTTTAGGTTTTATAATTTAATACATACAAACTTTTTTTACAAATCATTTTTAATATGTTGTGTTATTCTCACTCCTTTAAAAATAGGCTTTCTGAGTTTTTTGTACTATGACTTTGCTGAGAATATACAATAACAAAATTATATATAGTATATATATTATATATATAAATAATATATATATATATATGACATATATGTCTTTCTAATGCAGAAATGGTGCCATTGCAAGTATCATTGCTGTCTGCTAGAGTCGATTTTCAAGAGGAAAGCTGTGTGCTAGGAGGAAACATTGAAAGCCGTTACCTAGGGCATTATAACTTAGTCTTTGTTCCCCTTGCAGAATGAACTCTTTGTAAACTACAACCCACAAAATCTCAAGGGCTCCGGGAATATTTTCATGTAACTTCTGATTTAATTGAACTCAAGCTTAGTGTTTTCAGTTTATGATGTGTTTCAGGCTACGGGAGAATAGAGAGATGCCTGCTACGGAAAAGTGCTGGTCACTTTAGTTGCAACTAAATAAAACAGGAACTTCAGTTGACTTCCAAACTGCCTGACACCCCACACCGAAACTGAACAGCATCAAAGATTGGATGCTATGTCCATAATTGAAATGGAAAATTTAAAAAGGGATGAGCTAGTGAATTGTGGCAAAGTGAAGAACCTGGAGTGGCTTGTGCTGAGGATGTTCGGTTGCTGTCTCTGGCTCTAGCAACTGACTCTTTTAAAGTCTGAGGCCAGGGCATTTCTTGTACCATTTAAAATATTACTGTAATGTCAGTCAGTGAGAAGCTAATCTCAGAAAGAAATATTCAAGATGTGTCAGTGTCATTTTTGATGTGAGATTCTATTTTGGTGAATTCTCCAAAGACATTTGTACTTATTAATAGATGTACTTTCTATACAAGAATGTATGTGTGTTTCTTGTATCACTGAGTAGTAGAAGTAATGAATAGAAATGAGAGAGAAAAGTTTTGATGGCAAATCAAACTTCTACACACATTTCTCTGTTTATTTACTTGTAAAACTCCTTTGGAAAAAAATATCTACCTCAAATAAATTGTAGAACCTGGTTACAGTTGCATGACTTCTTTTATCCATTACGTTATATTTTCTTGAATGTAAGATCTATAATTATAATTGCTCTGTACTTGTAAAAAAGTTAGAAGGAATTTAAAATTGTCTATTGAATGGACTAAATACGCGTTACCTATAGAGATTAATCAAAATTTTCTTTTAAAATTGTTTTATATACTATATAAATGTAGATATGCTTTCTATTAATAGGCAATATTAGAGAAAATGCATAGATAGTGAAATATTCCTATAAGACTCAAGATTTTTTTGCCTTAGCAATAAAAGTCAGACCATTTAAACCACTCAAACTGGTATCAGTTTAGATTATTTCATCTATAGACTTCTTGCCAGAATGTTTATAACCTAAAGAGAATTCTGTATGTATTTCTCTACAAATGAAAGCAGTTAGCTTCTTTCTTCTGAGTGTCTGTCCAATCCATATATTTGTCCCAGCCAACACATCACATATTGTTAAGAACAATGCAAGATCTAAGATTTTTCTCTACATGCAAACTAATATAGCAGTTTGTCATGATTTTTATGCATTCAGACAGGAAGCATAAAACTCTAGTATCAGAGAGAAAAGGTGACTTATTATTCAGAGCAACAACAGTAACCAAACTACCATCTTATTTGGTCAATGGGACTCAGACTGTGTGTAGCCCAGCCCTACTGAATGTGGGTGGGACCTCTGAGTACTAGGAAGCATCACTCCCATAATTTTTTTTTATGGTAGATTGCATAATGGAGAGCCAGAGTAGATCAGGCGATCTGCTTAAAATTAAGGTATTTCCTCAGCCTGTTCACAGAGAAAAAAGTCAGAAAGAAGGGTTCCTGTGAGCCTGGAAGAAAGCAAGCATCCCTAATGTGACGGTTGCTGGAGGTCAGACAATACAGAGCAGCCTACAGGAGGGAGGGCAACTACTGGCCAACAAGTTCCAAGGAGCAGGGACCTCGTCCTCATGCCTGAGAGGTACTAACTCTTGCAATAACTACAGAAGACTGGAAGAAGACCCTGAGCTGCAGGTGTGAATGGAGTCTGGTCACCACCTGGATTCTAGTGTTGTGAGCTCAGGGAACGATCCACCTGGGCTTCTGCAGAAGTGTGCGCAGTTACACAGGAATTGTTTTAAGTGCCTGAATTTGCAGTATTTTGTTATGCAGGACCCCTCCCCCCAAAAATACAAAAACAGAAACAAGAAAAAGAATCCCTTGTTGTTAACATATTAATTCTAATTTCTTGTTGTATCACTAAATACTTTGGTATGTAAGCTAAGGTAACCACTTGAACCAACCACAATGCTACAGTTCTTTAGTGCTCTATGCTGGCTTTTCCTACATTGTGAATTATTGATCATTTTGAAACGAGACACCATTTATTGACTTCTATGTCAATGCATTAGCTAGGCTTTTTATATACTAACTTATTTGAACTTTACTACAGTCTTAAGAGGGAATGTTCCTACATTTGCAACAAAGAAACTACAAATCTGAGTGTTGGGTACCTTACTTAGAATCACACAGACTGAGAAGCTGGGAAATTCTAGTCTCTGTGTTCAACTTCCAACCACACTTTTTTATGTTGTGCATTATGACTTTTGATATTGAAACACATCACTACGGGATGACATTACTAATGATTGCCAGTACCCAGCACCACAAAGCTTCAAAGCAAAGGAAGATGGCGCTTCCCTGCCCTCTAGAAGTCATTTATAATCACATATCCAGTCTTGAGCAATAAAAAGTAAGTAAAAATGATATTCCTTACTTCAGGGCCAAAGAATTTCTTTGATGGTGCTCAATTCTCTAATTTTCTCCTTTTTTATTGCCAGAGTGACTCTGGAAACCAAGAGGGAAAGGAAGGTGCATGCCAACTATGGTGTAGAGCTTCCCGAATGGTATGTGTCACAGGAGCAAGACACATTATGTCACTGAGATTCCGAGTGGTATTGCTTCAGTGGCACAATCTAGTCTTTTTTATTTGTTTGCTTCAATTACAACCATAATCAATCGTACCTAGGGTTCTTACTGGCAATTTTAGATGGATTTGAGGCACTAATTGCCACCTCATATGCTATGCTTTCTTCACATCGATCTGGTAGCAGATCTCTAAGAGCCGTGGCTCTTTACCAGATTTCAGCATTTTGAGCCCCTTCATCCCCTTGCTTGACAGGGGCAAGTATCTGTCACAGTGGATGGCTAAGGGTGAGGAATCAATTCAGAGCAGTCGGGATTTGCAACCAGACACTTCCACTGCTTTCCTTTATTGCCTTGAGCAAGTGGCTTAAGCCCTTTTGATGCCATACATATGGTAAGATGGGGTTTTATTTTGCCATCTGTAAAATGGGATAAAATAATATGTTAATCATTAGGCTGCTGTTAAGTGAAAAAAAAGTGAAACATTTAGATTAGTGTTATCATCATTAGAGCTTTCACTCCTGTGTCAGCTCCTCTGGAAAGACTGCAGTTCTTTCTGCTTGGCTCAGGGACCTCTCCTTGTTTTGCTGTAACAGATTGTCAAGGCATTTATCAAACTACATCATGAACTTCTACATCTCTTTTCTAATATTGGCACCTGAAAAATATGGATCGTATTCCCAGCACTTGGTAATGACTACATATTTTCTGTGTGAATAAGGAAATTTAAAGTCAACAGCTATGGGCCTCAGCTAGTAATTACTCAGGAAAGAATTATGAACCCCAAGAAAAATTAATCTCATAAGTGATACTTGCACGAGTTAATCTAGTTACAGGAATGTTCTTTTCACTAACTTGGTTGATTGAATCTCTATGTTTTTCTAGAGTTACGTTAAATGGAATGTAATTTTTAAAGATTTAGATATTTTTGATTTTCTCAAATTGCTGAAAGCACAAAGTTGGTATTATGAACAGTTTCAAATACAGCTGGTTATTCTGGCATTAACAGCCTGGACTGTGCTCACAGAGGTGTGATGCCCACGACACTTGATTACGAATACTGATGCTAGGATATAGTACAGAAATTAGCAAATGTCAAGATTTCAGCTGTTACTTTACTCCTTATATAATTAGTCAGATTTTATTTATTTTTATGTGTTTGGTATAGGGTCTCACTACACAGCTCAGACTCTTAGTGATCCTCCTGTTTTCAGCCTCCGTAGTACTAGGATTACAGGCATGCACCACCAAGCCTGCTCTCTGTGGCCAGCTAGCCATGCCCTGGGGGTGGGGCCAGCGCTGCATGTGGTGTCCACGATTGAAACTGGTCCATGCCTAAACAGGTGTTTAGCATGCTGAGCTATCTTACCAGATATTTATTTATTTATTTATTGTATTTTAGAGAAGGGTCTACAGGGTGCTCAGGGTCTCACTACTAGATCAGACTCGTAGTGATCTACTAGATCCGACTCATAGTGATCCGCCTGGAGTTTACAGCCTCCCAAGAGCTGGGATTACAGGCATGTGCCACCACACCCAGTCTCAATTGCGGTCTTGGTGTGCCCTGGGGTCAGGGCCAGCGCGGCAGGCCACGGGATAATCAAACTCCCGCCCCTGCACCTGCTTGCAGGCACTTTAATCCACTGAGCTATTTGGCCGACTCCCTAGTCAGAGTTTAGAAGGCCTTTTTTATCTTAAAATTTATAATATTTTATCTATTTTCCCCTCTCCAAACATCTGACTGGAAAATCTATTAGCAAATCTTCCAATCAGTCAAAACAAACAGAAAAAGCTACCCTTAAAAAAAAAAAAAATTCTCTTTGTGGTAAATATGCCCACAGCCCAGCACTGTGTATCTGCAACTAGTATATTCTGTTGGGAGTTTTGTGCAACTCACAAAAATGCATGAGAAAGCAAATTTTTTTTCAAAACTTTCTTCTGAGTTCTAGATAGTGCTTTTCTTACTCTTAGAAGCCTTATGGCTGCTAGTAAAAGACACTTAGCATTTATGTTGAAAAATCAAAAATTAGCTTGCCATATATAATTAATCATTATAATTATTTTATTTCTCCATAAATAATTCTAGCTGTAATCAAATGGTGAGGCAGGACTAGGTACTTTCCAACCTTTGCTTTCTGGTACTCCACAGCATTTTTTCCATTAGCCTTAATATCATTCTTGACTTTCATTCATCTGTATTTCCTGGCTTTATCCCTATTGTTAAAGTAGCTTTTTCTATATTTCCAATTTTCCACCTTGTTTTTCATTTTTTAAGTTCCCTTTCTCTTTTCTTTACTGTTACTTTTCTGTCTTCTTTGTTATATTTTAAAAGAATGAAGGCATAAGTTATGTCCACCAGAGGGCAATCTGATCTCTCTCTCTCTCTCTCTCTCTCTCTCTCTCACACACACACACACACACACACACACACA
>NDGM011251625.1:5709-16541 GCA_002564305.1 Octomys mimax | reverse complement strand
AAAAAAAAAATCCGCCCCAAACAAGAGCAAACCTCAGAGTAAGCGTTTTCGCTGTACCGTCACGGTATTGAAGCAGAAACTACAGTTGTGGGAAATATTACCTTTAATATCACTTGTTACATTTTACACCATACAAACGAGAGAAAGCAGCCTAAAGGGGAGGCTGTGGAGGTCAGAAGAAGAGCGGGCAAATCAGGGAATAAGAGATGGATTCTGAGTGGGAGACTCCACCACCCACCTCTGGCTTGGGAGGTGGTTAAAGTGCTGGCTGCCACAGGAGGCAAAACCACTGCTGTGACAATGACCAGCTGGGCCTGCATGAGGCCAGCCGTGTGATTGAAATATAAAATTATTTTAATGGTTAATCTGGTGTCGGATAACCTCTCAACTTTCTTTGAAGCTTCTAGTAATTATTCAGTCAGGTTTCAATTGGTCTTTTTCCTATAAAGGAAAATGATTTTGCAATAAAAATTTTGAGACCCCGAATATTGATTGTTACTCTCTTCCAAATTCCTGCCGGCTATGTTTTCACCCATACTTTATTTTAAATCTGTATGTATATGAATATATATATATATATATATATATATATATCTTTGAGAGAACTAATACATGGGAGAAAGTAATTTTCTCAAAATCATAGTCATTAGTAACAAAGGTGGCACTAAAATCTATAATTATTTGATCCTCAGAAACTCTCTTGATGTAAAATTCCTCTCCTGAAACCAAACCAAATAAAAAAACACAAAAGTACTTTAATAAGGTTATTTATAAGCCCCCACTTTAAATAATAAACACCACTTATGCCACATTAAAAGCAATACCGTAAGGGTTCTGTGGTTTATATTTGATATTCCATCTTAGCCCTTTTCCTGCACTAATGGCATAGACATTCATAAATATGCTTTATTTCTTCACCTTTTAAGAGGCTGAGAAACAAGGAAAATACAGAACTGAAATGTTCTGTTTTGGTTAAACTAAGAACCACAGGCCTCTTGTAAAAGCAGGAAGAAGTGGCAGTATAAAATGACTCCATCAAAGCTGAACTGAGTTACTCCCTGAGACCTCAGATATGGTGGCTATGTTTATATCTGATAGTTTCAAAATACAGTCAAGGTTCCTTAACTTGGGGTATGCATATCTCAACTGCACACAAGATTGGCAAGTCCCATGAAGGAGAAGGGGAGAAAAGAGAAGAAGAAGAAAAAAATCAGAGGAGTAAGTGGGCAAGCCTAAGGGACTCAGTTGCCCTTGAAATTTGCACGTATTTGCCACAGGTGGTGAATCCCTGTGCAAAATAAAGGGAGGTCCCTATAACCTTTGTAACTTACTTACTGGCCTCTGGCAGGTGACTGAAAAAGCTAGGAGTAGATCTGGGGTGTGCGGTCTCCTGTCTTCTCTGATCAACACATGACTTTCTTTCTCCTGTTGCGCAGTGGGTACCATCCACACATCCCTTCTCTGACCACAGCTGTGAAGAAAGCGAAGAAGTTGCCATTGCCATCCCAGTGTCACTTCAGTGGAAATGTCTGAAGCCCCTAATTGCTGTATTCTTAACCCCTTAATGTGAAATAGAACCCAAAGGGAAAGACAGATCTAGCTTCTCCTTCAATCAGGATGGCCACTGTGGGCTTGGTACGATGCCAGACTGTTCCGATGGCCACACAAGCGACTCAAGACGTCTCTTCATAAGTTTTATTATTAGCTGAAAAGCAGATTGTGGAGAAGAAAGAATAGCAACTTTAATGCAATTTACATATGAATAGAAGAATCTGTGCAGGTACTGCAGAAGAACTTCTAGTTAAACTGTGAGCAGCAGAACAAAAGCGGTCTGATTAGGAGTCTCTGGGTGAGGTTACTGCACACTCATTTATTTTAGCTATAGTTCAAAGTGTCCCCATGAGGCTGTGACCACTTCCCTGAAAACTTTTCAAAACATTATTTTCAATGGATGCCCTCATTTGCATGATTTTAGTTTGGATTTTACAGAGATGGAATACGTATGACACACAAATGTAAATTTTATTTTATAGGTAAGTCGCTTCCATCGTATTGGGACCAGCCACTGGTGGTATATGGAAGCAATATTTGCCACCATGTGTAATGAATTCCCAATCTATTCCTCATATCAGTCACATGCAATTTCATGGAATGGTCTATTTTGAAAACAAAATGCCAAGAGGGACTTTCTATGTATTTTTATCCTAAAGAAAAGCAATATATTTATATTTTGCCTGCCCAGAAATCTAAGCCTTTATATTTATGATAGAATGAGGAAAATCAATTCATAGTGAAAAATGTTCTGTATGCTCATTTTCTATCTGTATCAGTAGCTAAATACAAATAGTAGAAGATTGATTTATAATTAGCACAATCATTATAATGGCTGCTTGTAGGAACTTCCAAAACCATTTACCAATCTCAGCATTCTTTAGGCCAAAATCTTATGGAACTGATTTTGATCATGAGTCTGATGAATTAGCCCATGCTAATGTCTCTTGGCATTACTTTTCTTCCCAGCATTCAAACTTCAAACTGTGATTTCCCTTTTCAATATGAGATGTTTGGAGTCGGCAACTTACTGGAGATCAATATATCTTTTAGAAGTCTTTTCCTTCTAAAACTGTTTGTAATTTTCATAGAGTAAGGGAGAGAAACACTCTGCTTCTTTCAACTCAAAACTAGTAGATTACACAATCTTAGGTGATTTCTCACTAATCCTTTAAAAGCAAATATTTGAAAACACTTCCTCTTTTCTTTATGGTCAATTATTCATTGTCTTTAGTAGTATATTGCATGACTTATTTGAACTTGAACATCACTTGTATGCACACACAACAATTTAAGGGTCCTGGAAGAAAAGTGAAAGAGACAAGGAGAAAATGAGAGAACAAATTGTCTTCTACTGCCTACTTGCACTTGAATAATATACGAATTAGACAGATATCTCATTATTTTAATTTGATTTGCTGAACTACTTAGAGTAGAAATGAAGACTATAGCTTTGGCTTTATGTAGACTTACTCTTTGGATCTGTCAACCAAGGATCACATGGCCTTATGAAAGATGCATCTCTTTAAATTGTGGTTTCTTCTTGTGGTGAATGGGGAGACACTAATTTCTAGATTTGTATAAACACATGAAAAGCCTAAGACCACAAGAGGGGATCTCACTATGTGTGATCACCAATATTTTTATTAGCAGTAGCAGTAAAAACAGCAGTAGTAATAAAGATGTATAGCTTTCTATCTCTTTAGCGGTTTCTCTGAAGTTTTGAAAAACAAACCAAACTATTCAATTTAGGTTGCAATGCTGATTAACTAATATGTATCCTGTTTTTTTTCTCTTGCCCACTTTTCATCGCAAGGATGAACTACTATTTAATATCCTTTTATGAATTTCATTTCTGCTTAATTTAATCAAGATTGATTTCTGTTGAAGGGGCACAGCTGAAGAAGAGAAAAACAAAACATCATCTTCATCTCTGAAGTTTCCATATTCTTCATATAAAGTTAATTCCAAATATATGACATATATAAACATTTAGTAACAGCAGAACTCACATGACCTGAAATAGTTAATAGCATATAACACATAGATTGCATCCTCTAGAAAGAGGTAACTGTGTTTGTATGACAATGCCTTCTGGTCAGTTCAATCCAATGACCAGTCTAGTTAGTGGAATAAAATCGAGTAAATTGGTTGTTCAGCTGCCTTGACCACTCATGTCAGCTTAAGTATGTTCCCAAGCAAGCCTCCTGTCATGGCCTTGTAGATGTTTCTCCAAGCCATGGATGCTTGTCCAAAATAAGAGAGACCCAGCTCTAAAAACGATTTCTTTGCATGTTTTTAATCTTTACTTATTACAGGCATTGGTTCAAAATAACACAAGGTATATCTTTTAGAGGACTACATCTTTATCTAAGGATAAATATGGTCTAGCATAGCTGAATAGGAAAAAGAACCTGGGATTTGGAAAAACAGAATCAGATTTCCTACATCATGTGGTAACACAATAAGGGATATTCTCTTAGCTGGTTTCTCCATATATAGGCAATAGTACTCAGCCTGTGTATTAACCCACTAACAAGTTTATAGCTGCTTATGCTGTTAGGAGCTGGTGCTTTGTCAGAAGACATAAGTCACTGGGAATGCAACTTGGAAGTGTATATTCTTTTTTATGTATTTAGTACAGTGTCTACAGGGTCTCACTATACAGATTGGACTCATAGTGATCCTCTTGTTTTCAGCTTCCCAAGCACTGGGATTACAGGTGCACATCATCATGCCCAGTGTCAATCACCATCTCAGCGTGCCTCCTGAGGGATGCTTGGGATCAAACCCTGGTCCCTCTGTCTGCGTAACGAGGCATTTTAATTCACTGAGCTATCTGGATGGCCCTGGAAGGGTATATTCTTGCAGACAGCTCTTCTCTTTCTTCTCTCTGCATTTATTGGCTGCCATGGCTCGAGTAGTTTCTCCCCACCATGACACTTCTGCCTTGGAGTCAACCAAGCACCAACTGAATCCCCTGAGCATCATGGGGCATGATAAATATGCATTCCTTTTGATGGTGGGTGTTGGAAATTTTGGCCCAGCAATATGATAGCTGACCAATCCACACATTCTTACCCTGTTCTAGTTGGACGGTTTTTCCACTTTCAGTAATGCCTTTGACCGATTTCTCTTTTCTACCATCAGACATTCCTCTTCTCCTTTTTATACGAGTACTCTTCCCCATTTCTGTGTGACTGTTGTGCCCCATGATATACTAAGATAGGGCAAGAGATCACACATGTTCACAAATTCAGTATTTGTAAATCACAGCATTATTTTCATAAGTGAAAGCCCAAATCCCTCACTTCTGCGATGGACACCGTGCCCTCCTGCTTTCGTGTGCCAATTGTTCCTTTAACTTACCTTGACTTGGTGACTCTCTGATTCCTGCCTCTGAAATCACATTTTCTATGTTTTTTTTTTTAATTATAAGTACATTTCTTCTACTCCTGTGATGTTGCTGTTCCTTGGGCTTAATCCTGGTTAGTTTTAGTTTCTGTCTCTATTTATCTCTCTATATATCTCAGATCTTCTCATGGCTTTAGACACCATCTATAGTCTCAAAATTGTCGGGGTAGAAGTCACATCTGAGCTCCAGTTCTACTGACTTGACTGTTTTCTTGATAGCTAATGTGATCATGATCTAGCTCCAAAAATAAAAGCAGATGAAAAGTAAAAGCCCACATGTTGCTCTCTTCATTTTCTCTGCTTCCCACCACATAGCACTTCTGCCATTGTATAGTATCGGTTTTTATTTCCACCGTCTCAGAAAAAGACATACATGTTCATTTATCTTCATCTACACTGCTACTACTCACTCTATCTCCAGTATCTCATTTTTAATGACTACACAGTCCACATTACCACTTTTCCTCCTCTAAACCTTGATCTCCTATTGTGAAAATTTTCTCCTATATTTTAAATACAATCTGAGTTTCTCACCTACAGTAGACTGTAAAGCTTAGATGACTCTGGCTTCAGGATGTCCGAGGCTCCCCGAATCCCTGCTACTCCTTTAGTTTCCCCTTACATGCTAGCTTCACTAGCTTTTTAAACTGTTGAGAAACCAAGGTCTTTTCCAATTCAGAGACCTTGGATGAGCTCTTCCCTGTACCCGGGAGAAAATTCCTGTTTTTTAGCTTGGGTCAGCCCATATTTCCAGTCTATCCAGTCTATCATTAGCACTTACCTTAGACTGTACTTTCACCCTTCATTCCCAGTACTTACAATGATTGATCTTGATTGTCAACTTGTGTGATTGAAAGACATTTAGAAGGTGAGTAAAGGACACTTCTGTGTGTGTACGTTGGGGTGATTTTAGCTCAGCAGCTTAGAATGGGAAGACCCACTCTGACTGTGAGTGGCACCATTCGATAGGCTGACAGCTGGATAGAACACAAGGGGAAAGTCAGCTTTCACCTTAAAACTTCATCCAGCTTGAACAGTGTGTCTTCCAACTGCCATCGCCTGTGGGCATCAGACTCCAGCTTCAACTGCCTTTCACATCAGTTTGCACCAGGAACTCTGCAGAGAACATCCAGGCCTTCAGTCTTGGACTGGAGCTACAGCCAGGATCTCTTTACCTATGAAGCTTCCACCTTCTTGAACTGAGCAGTTACTGGATCCACTCTTTCTCCACCACACCACTGTGGATATTGCAGCTTTGACCTGGAAAGCCTTTCTAGTGATCCACTTCAGAATGATAGAAATGCATATGTTTGTGTTGATTGTTTTCCTGAGTATAAGGCCAACCCATAGAGGACTCCATGTCTATTTCTTCATAGTACTTAGCATGTCATAATTATATATTTATTTGTGTATTCATCTTTCAATGTTCTATCCTATGCACAAAAAGATGTGATGTTTTACATCTATTTTATTCTCTGGTGCATTCCTTAGCATATACCTATCAGTTGGGATTTATTAAATTAATTCATTAATTCTTTACAATGTTCAAATTCTAAGACTGGATTTCCTTTCCTTTTTCATACCTCTTTGGATTTTACTTATATGTTTATGTTTGAATCATGTCAAAGACATAAAGTAACAATTTCTATTGAAAATAAGATTAATAATTGTGTTAAAGGTATTTGATTTTCTGTGTAGATTTATTTAAATGCTCAGCATGAGTCCACAGTGCAAGTTCCAGTGACCTGGATTCTGTAAAAATGCATAAGTTGGCTGTGAGTAAATGATTCATCTAAACTGATCAGATTCTGTGTCTCATCAATGAATTGTCCCTGTCAAAAATTTGAAATGTGAATAATCTTTAGAAGGTCTTTTATCTCTTTAGCTGGCTCCCTAATTTGTCATTTCTAGAATGGGTGTCCTAAGTCTACTGATGAAAGAGAACTTTCATAGACTGTAAACTCAATGAGCCGTTAAATAGGTGACAATAATTTTGATAGAAGTTTAGAATATTTAATTAGTACAAAAATACGCTAGCCAGTGTGCTCAATTACTTCCATGGATACTCCCCAAAATATCAACCAACTATTTTGCATGTCCATGAAATGCCTTCAAAGACGTTTAAGATGGAAAAAGGAGATAATATTTCATCTTTTAATGAGGACTTGTCACACTTCAGCATGTCCAGTAATAAAGTTTCAAAGTGAATTTAGTTTAGATCCTTGAAATGTTTTTAAAGGTGACATTTCTATCCCTAAGCCCTATATTACATGAAAGTAACTGAAAGGCTATGAAATCCTCTGGGATAGAAAAAGGAAATAATGTTGCTTGGCCTACCCAATGGAATCATGTTTGTTTCTTCTGGGCATTACCTTAACTGACTGAAAATGAATGAAACAAAGGGGGGGGGGAGTCATGAAAATCATAATCTTGAAAATCATTCTGGAAAAATTACCTTTTCAGGACTGGTCTAGTAGCACAAGTACAGTTTAGAAGAAGAATAAAATGAAGACCATATTTAAAAAATGAATTAGGGATTGGACACATTAAATATCAGAGAATGGGAAGTTAGACTTACTTTTATAAGACCTACTAAATATCTCTGGCAGTTTATTCAATATGAAAAAGGCTCTCTTTTTATGAAGTTTGACTTCCAAATTGATTATATTATTTGATTTCCAGAGCAAATAATTTCTCATGTTTATAAAACAATAATGAAACATTTGATCTTCCAAATATGCTCGATGTTTAAAGTTTGATTAGATATTTTTTAAATTTCATTGTCCCTTTATTTTCGTTAAGAAGTCTACTATCAAAACACTGAGTAGTGTACATAGTTGTGACAGAAAGAACTGGTTTTTGTCTGGATTATGTATCCTGAGGTTCAGGTCTCAAACACTGTCCTAATTGTTCCATCGCTGCCTCCTTTCAGTGATCATAAACTATACTGAGGCAAATTCAGAAAATAGACACTAGCATAGAGCGCCATAGGTACAGGCTCAAATTCTTCTTCCTAAAATGATGCAGATAGTGGTACAAGGTCTCCTCCAGCCATACAAATGGCAAAAATTCATCCTGTCTCAGTATTTTTGCCTCCCTCTAAAGACTCAGTTCTATCACCTATTGACCATATATTGATTCTTGTAAGATATGCCATGTATTGATACATTTGATATCTTTGTTTAGTAAATAACCATTACTAAATGCTTAATATGATTCATCTGTGATGTGAGGACAAGGAAGATTCTAATTAACCAGGTGATAAATGAAATGCAATTTTGAAGAGTAAGGCTGAGAATAGTGCACTAAACATTTCTTCAAATAAGGAGCTCAAAGAAAGCCCAGTTCATTTTAATTTACAGTTGCTTCAAAATTTTCAATGTCTTTTTCAAGTTTTTTTCTAATTTGAATGATTACTGTTATCCTCAATGGATGCATGCACATCCAATTGGAGATGTCTTTTTGTACTTTGTATCAAATACTTGTTTGTTTCTTAGTGGAGTGATGAGATCAATAGGCATTTGATGTGCTACATGGGCTTACTATACTTCACTTTTTTCTTACCTCTGCTACCTCAGATTCAGCATTTGGGATTAACGAGGTTGCTCCTGGGGTGTCCTTCAGATTCAATGAGCTGTAAGTTCTGTGACAATATATTTGGTTTTCTAGAACAATGTCCCATTCAAGTTTTGGGTATCAGGTACATGTACAAATGATTAAATTAGCTATAACTTTTGCATCATAATATGTTTATATTAGGATGTTGAATAGCCTGTTTTTATTTATTTCAAAACGTAAGCATGAATAAAAAATCATCACAAAGAAAAATTTAAGAGCCTGATATTAATACCATCTCATTCAGTAACACCATCATATTTAATATCCAGCATCTCCTTAAGCTCTTCATGATTTCTAGCAATTTAAGTCCTTTTTTTGTTTTTAAATGTGCACAACATTGTGGTAACCACCATTTCTTCTATTTCAAAATGCTGCCAACTATATATTTAATCTTCTTATTTTACTGCCTGTGAGGATGCTGATTTACTTTTTTCTACTAGTTTTGAATATTAAATCTCAAATACTCTAATTTTTAAAAAGTATATACTTTTTAATAAACTTATTTTAGACATAGCTACCATGCTAAGAAAAATTTTTATATCATTAGCTAAAATTCTTCCATCAGGAATTGTGTCAAATTTTACCAAATGCCTTATTTGAATATAGTAGTTTTAGTTTGTTGTTTATTAAATAACTAATTTAGAGAGTTTCCCTGTGTGGTGAATTACATTAACAGATTTTCTAATAACAGAGGAATTCTGCTTGTAAGGCTGGGGACGTAGCTCGGTGCATACTTGTATCTCATGCTTGAAGCTCTGATTTCATTCCATAGTACTGCATATAAATAAATGAAATAAAAATTACTTTCAATATATAATTTAACTTACTTATATTGTATTTCAATTCGGAATTTGATTTATTTTGAAAATTTCATACTTAGAATTTTGATTTGTCTATTAATTAGAGGAAGTATTTGTAAGGATACTGTCGTCTGTAATACATTTTTAGTTTGATAGTAAGCTTATTCTGAAATCAGAATGAGATGAAATGCAATCCTTTTATTTTCTCTCAGTTATCAACACATTTTGTAAACTGTTTAATAAATTTTCCATTGAAAGTTTGTAGAACTTTGTCTATATCATAGACAAGGTGTGGAGTTTCCTTGGGAGAAATTCTTAAGCAATTATTCCATTTTTAAAAGTCATGGGATTGTTTCAGATTTTTATTCCTTCATGAATTATTTACTAGCCATATTTTGTCTCAGTTTTCAAACTTGTTAACAGATGGGTGATAATGTTTGCTTATCTGTTTTTGTAACAGATTTATTGAGATGTACTTCACATATCATGCAACTCACCCTTTTAAAGTATGCAGTTCTTTAGTTTTATTATATTCTCAGATTTGTGTAACTATCAACATAATCTAAAGTTAGAATGTTTTCATCATTCCCAATGATAATGTGCAGATCATTAACTATTAAACCGATTTCATTCTTACTTTTAAGGAATCAGCAACTTAATGCATATACCATTTGTCTATATAATTGACCACTTCTGGATATTTCATATAAATAACATTATAAAAAATGTGGATTTTTCTTACTGATAAGAAGATAGAAGGCAGATAGAAATCCTTCTAGTGAAGATGATGTTCAGTGGTTTCTCCTGGGATAGAGGACTGCATTGGTTGTTAGACTTCAAAGGATTTATGTTATGCCTTGTCACAAAGTTAGTCTGCATTTTTCTCATGTTCAGATCCTTTGCCTGAGAATAAGATTAAGGATGGTGGGCTAATTTCTTCTTGCTGAAGAAATTTCAAGGCAGTCAAATGTTGAAGTGGTGGCACAGTTGTTGGGGGCTTTCAGCCAGATCCATGCTGAGAATCAAGAACAAAGAGATAGCAGAATTATTTAAACTGTTATGAGTTTCACCAGAATGGAAGCTCTAGTAAAGACGTGCACTATAATGACAGAGCTGCAGAGAGCTTGACTGATAAGAAGAAGCAAATGAATCAAACAGATTACCTGAGGGTATCACAAGTAGCAGCAAAACTTCACTCTTTGCATCCTCAAAATGGCAAACGTTAATGACTTTGCTTTGAGCAGAAAGTCACAGAGTCCCATGTTCCAGAATGGCAGGATCTGTATGAGGTTCTGGAATGGTAGCAGTATAGAGAATTTTTTCCTCAGAATCAGGTTTAGGGCCTGGAAGATAGCTAAGCAGTATAGTGGCTGCCTGGGAAACACAAGATCCTTAGTTCAATTCCTGGTTAAAAGAGAGAGAGAGAGAGAGAGAGAGAGAGAGAGAGAG
>NDGM011251624.1:5172-21089 GCA_002564305.1 Octomys mimax | reverse complement strand
GAACTCAGGCCCTTGCGCTTGGCAGGGAAGCGCTTATTCCACTGAGCCATCTCCCCAGCCCCTCCTGTGAGCTTTTTATAGTCCCTCTTACCAATGTTTATTAAGTATGTTTTCTTCCACAGCACAGTAATGCTCATCCTTCTGATACAGGGAGTAAAACTGATCTCCGGTGGGTGACTTCCAAACAATATAGGGAACCTCCAAATGACATAGGGAAAAACAATCTCTGGCCCTGACCTGCATGAGTTTGTGTTCTCTAAAACTGAAGAATGAATTTTAGGAACAAAATTACTTCAAAATTGAGGTTATGAGCAGGATATATTTACTGAGAGAAAGAAAGCTCCTGTCCTAAGAGAGGGACAGGAGGGGGCCCCGAGTGGGTCCCCCAGGAAGCTGTCTCTTCCAGGGACATTTATAGTATAAAATCATGTGGGGCTAAGGTGGAGAGTATGGGAACTCCCTTAGTGGATGTGGGGTGGGACAAAACTATGGTCAACCAATGAGATTACAAACATCATTGCTCAGATAAAATTGATTATGCTTAGGCCCAAATGGGGAAGCGAGTCACAGAGTAAGGGGGCATGAATAGGACAGGGTCTCTTGCCATTGGGGGTTGGGCTAGTGAAGCACTTGGGTCTTTCCAGGTGGTCCATATCTAATTAGGATGTCAATCCCAGGTGCTACTCTTTTAGCATTTGTTTGGCCTTTAGGTCTTTAGGTCTGGCTCACAGCAGGAGCATCTGCCCCTCCCATAGTTGTAAGGCATCATCTTCTGTGTTGTCTCCTTTGAGGGCCTGGCCCTGTCTGACTGCCTATAATATTTGTATCTAATTTGGCTATCTGTAACACTTCAGATCTCAACTTAAATATTATTTCATGAAAAAGAGCCCATCATATTTCCATAGAACTTCATAATTCTGTTACATACCATAGCAGTCTTCACACTGGAAAGTGTCTCTCACTTGAGCTAGAGGAATAAGCATCATTTATCATGCATTTTTGGCTGCTGTATCCTAAGCCACTGTTTAGGGGCTAATGCTGGATATCCTTCTACTCATGAATCCTTTGCTGAATGAAAGATCACTAAAGCAATGAGAGGGATGGCATTGCAAGCTTATACCATCTGTTCCTTGACAGAAGCCCTTAGCTGAAAAATTCCTGTTATTCCCTAGAAGGTAGGGCTGAGATGGTGCGGCTGATCCTGAGCACTGGATTAGAGGAAAGAATTTGCATTGAATAATACAGTTCTCACTAATAAATATATTTGACTAGGAATGTGCTTTGACTAGGGTCTGCATCTGCCTTCTTAAGGCCACGAATTGTGAAGTTGAAAACCAAGGCGAATCCTTTGAGTATGTATACCAAAAAAATACATAATATCTGAGCTTTTAGGACATTACTATATTATGGAATAACTGGATTAGCCACATTCTTCTGATCACCTTGTTATATGAAATATTAAATACATTTTCAGTTTAGACCATTCTCTTTTAAAATATGTATCTCTTACCTCATATAGTGCCTTTTGTTGATGCAGACGCCCTTCAGACATGGCCTTCTTGAGACCCTGTTACATGAGGAGACACTAGCACCCCCGGTGTTGTCTGCTTCTCAGTGAGGTCAAGTTTGTCTCTTAACTTCCGTGTCTTCTTTTTTCCAAGATTTGTACAAGAATCTACTCCCTCTCTCCCTGCCTCAAAAACACGAAACAGTAAAATGAAACCAAATTTTGGAACTTAAACATTGTTGTCTGTTACGGTTTGTGTCTAGTTGCTCTCCCAAAACCTCATGTAGTCATGGGGCGGGCTTCTACAGGTTGCGATTAATTTATGATCCAATGCTTCTGGATGTGAGCATCATGCCCACCCTTGGGCTGGTGGTCTGGATGCAGTATAAGGAAGGAGGATGGGCTGGCTCCCTTCCATTGAACCTCCACTGCCGCCACCACCACTGCTCCTACCTTTTTGGTCTTACTGTTTGGCTGTTTTCTGCGGCCATGAACTGCTGCCCTCTGCCATGTGCTACTCTTCCTTGGAGCCAGCTGAATATGGACTAAAACTGCCACAAACTCTGACTAAACAAATTTTTTCTTCCTTACTTCTGGGTTTCAGGTATTTTGTCCTAGCAAAGAGAGAAAAGTAACCAAGACAATCTCTCTCCTTGCTTCTAATCTAAATTCTCTCTAAGAATATTTCAGCATCATTAATGAGCCCCAAAATCAAGTAAAATGGTGAGTTAGTAGAAATTCAAAGCAGTCATTCTTTTTATTATATCTGTAAAGCAAAAGTCCTAAGCAATTTTCAAAATATTCCCAGGTCAAATAAAGACCAGAAGTTAAGCGACCCACATTATTTGCCAGTGTTTATTCAAAAGTTGGATATTATGGCACTTCTCATGTCTGAAAAAGTGGAAGCCGAAGGGCAGAGTGTATTTATATTTGAGAGGACATCAAATTGTCCTCCTGATATGGAGGTCCTGCATGCACGGCAGGTAGTCAGGAAGGCTCCTTGCTCCAGGAGTACTCTATTATAACTGTAGTGATATACTTCTAAAGGTAATCTCCATTCATTCATGTACAAATATCAATTATGTGTGATTTTCAAGAGATCACAAATCCTTAGGCCTCCATAAAAGCATATTCCTTATAACTCTTATTCTCACTTTTTTTCCTTTAAAAGCAAGCATTGTGCTGTTTCATTCACCATATGTGATGTGTAACTTTTTTGTGATAAGTTTATCTGTGGAATCTTGAAATACTGTCCTATAAAATATGAATGTTGTAATCTAAACTTATCCATAGCATTTCTATAAAATCATAGTTAACTAAATAACAGACAGAAAGCCTGTGAAACTGAGTGGGACATCTTTTATCCAGTTAGAACTTAAGCTTGATATTTTACTGACAAAATATCAAAAATAAAATTGTATTGAGTTACTTATATGTGAGGCTAAAATAGTGAGGTGCTTTGTATGCTTTTTGTTGTTTTGCTCTGTTCCATATCAGTTTGGTCTATAGATATAAGAGTAAATCAGATTTTCTACCATTTACTTACTTTCCTACAGTTGTTTTCTCTAATCTTGAAATCATGTTTTGTTATTGAAATATCGACAGCATGATAGCTCTTTTGAGTGCACTTATGTTTGTCTTGAGCATGTCACCTGTGTTTCGTATTTCTATGTTCTGTTTCAATCTCTTTATGAAACACAGAAGTAATGACTGTGATGTTTCTTACCAAAAAATAAAATCATGTTGAAAAGAATGTGAAAAGCCAACACAATATTAAACTCCAAATAGGGCAACAAAACTAATATTAGGAACTATTTTATTATGAATTCTCCCACTGTACAATAATTTCCTGATTTTTCTATATATGTATAGTAAAATTATTTCTTGCTTTTGCCTATATCTATATCATTTGTATCTATATTGAGTGTTCAAGGATGAATTGTCTAGAATTAAAAAGAAAAAATTTATATAGTCTTTATTCTACATTTCCTGGCTGCCTTCATTTCATTGTTAATTAGAATGTCCCCATGAGGCAGCAGCTGGTATCATTGATTGAACATATTTGTGGGCAAAATATCTTCCTTTAAGGAATATATACAGTAATCTAAGGAAATTAAAATCAATTTTAACTTCAAATTTCAGCCTACTTTTTCAGCGTATGTAGCAAGGCATAGAGGAAGGCTGATGTCTCAGCTGTCTATCCATTCACTTGATACTTAATTGATCGATTCATCTGTGAAGGTTCCTAGAGTAATGATTTAGAATATCCAAACAAAAAAATACATCCTTGAATTGTTTATATTTAGTAGGGAAATTAAGAAGTAAACATAAGTAACTCCAAATTTCACTATTGTCTTTTTTTTTTTTTCAGAACCAGGGCTTGAACTCAGCCCCTTGTGCTTGCCAGGGAAGCGCTTATTCTACTAAGTCATCTCCCTGACCTGCACTATGGTCTATTGATACAAAACTTTAAAAAATGAAATAACCATTTTTCAGGGCCTAGGACAATTATCTTAATTATCCAGGTTGGTAAGCCTGAGAGAGGTCTAGGTGCTTCTTAGCCAAGCACACTTTTGGATGCATCTGGTGAGTCAGCGCATGAGCTTGGGGCTGTTTCTGGACCATGCCCCTTCCAGCTCTTCCCCTGCTCTCTGCCTTCCTGATGCCATAAGACAAGACGTTGATGCCCCAAGACAGGCAGCTCTCTGCCACACTATTTCCTCATGATGTTTCTGCTTTTTGTCCAGCTGACCATGGACTGAAACCTTGAAACCATGAGCCAAAATAAAATGGTCCTCCTTTTATTTGTAGATGTCAGCAGTGAAAGCTGACAAGTATAGCTCACCAGAGAAATGAGGCTCAAAGAAAGCTGCCTGCCACCTAGACAGCTGAACAAGTAAATATAGATAATGACAAGTGAAATCATTTGCATTGAACACAAGCCATTGAAGTTCATAATTGGTAGGGGCATGTCACTGATAATTTTGGTGAGGCTCAATGTGGACAGCTTGAAAATTGAAAACTAATGGAAGCTTCATTTCTAGTAAAGCCTCAGGCCAGGGATAGATCTCTGCTTTACAGCATCTGCATGGCAAGGGTGAGGTCCTGAGCTCAATTTCATATCAAAAAAACAAACAAACAAACAAAAAACCTCTCTAGTAAAACCTCAATACTTTCATGACTTTTGCTTCTGGGAAATTCAGCAGTTTCACATGGGGAAAGAGACAAAACAAAAATTCTCTTTGGTAGGGACAGGGAAACAAGACCACTTGAAAAATAGCCAGTGCATTCCCTATACTAGGGCCTATTTGACAACACAACAAATTTGGAAAAAGTCTTATTTCCCCTAGGAAAAAGGGAACTCATCTAATTCAGTTCTCTGTTACCATCCTGATTCATGGAAAGGAGGTATAAAAATAATTGTGGTTAATTTCACCTGTCAGCTTGGTACACTAAAAAAGAGTAATGAAAGACACATGACTCAAGGATAAGCACCAGTAAGAGGGCAAGATTTAATAATAAGATTATAAAATCCCCCACCACAACTCCATGTACTACATCAGAGGGACTTCATCATAGTAACAGTTTAAAAAGCTGGAAGGCACAGACTATTTAAAAAGGAGTTGTTGAAGCAAACCAGCAGAGTAGAAAAAAAAAAAAAAGTATGGAAAGGAATTTGTAGCCATGGGCACCTATATCAATGGCAGATATTAAGTAGCCCACCGTCTGTTGAAAACTGTATCTACTTTGTTATATATGTACCATAGGATGACTTTGTTAATGATACAGTTTTGTTTTATTTTTATTATGTTATAATCCTGTGACTTCACTGGCTTTTATTTTTGCTTTTTTTTTTTTTTTTAATGTATTTGGTATAGGGTTGCCCTGTGCAGCTTGGACTTGTAGTGATCCTCCAAACTTGCACCACCACACCCATCTCAGTGGTGCACCTGGGGGGGGGGAGGGCCTAGTGTGGCATGTGATGCCGGGGATCGAACCCCAGCCCCTGCACTTGCCTAGGCAGACTCTTAGTCCACTGAGCTATCTCACTGGCCCTTTATCTATCATCTATCTATCTATCTATCTATCTATCTATCTATCCTATCAAAGGGATTAAACTTGGGACCTTGCAATTGCCAGGCAGGCACTTATGCCACTGAGCTATCTCCCTAGCCCCTTTGACTGGCTTTTGTATATGAGGTTAGATGTGGAACTACTGGACAAAATTAAAGTGGCAAGATTAGAACAGGGATTGTTTATAAATTTATAGTCAAAGAGAAAGCTGTAGTATTTTCAAATTAATATAATGCCATTAAAGAGCAAATCCCTCTGTGAGAAGTTAAAATAAAGGTAATGAATTACAATTTCTGTGTTCAGGTAAAATAACGACTTTTTTTTTTTTTTGGCAGAAATAAGGTACCATATACCTTCACAATAGGCTGATTTCTAAGTAACACTTTGATGCTATTTAAAACTGTATGATGAAGAGGGTTGGCCAGATAGCTCAGCAGATTAAAATGCCTGCTAGGGCAGCCTCAGGGACCAGGGTGCAATCTCCACATGCCATGCTGGCCCCGCCCCCAGGGCACACTGAGAAGGTGATGGAGACTGGGCATGGTGGTGTGTGCTGCAATCGCAGTGCTTGGGAGGCTGAAAACAGGAGGATCACTTTGAATCCAAAATATGTGTGATGAGCCCTGTACTAAGTACAAAAGAAATAAAATAAAAAAACTGTATATTGAATTTGTACATTTACCTAAATTGCCAACATTACCATCCTTAAATATATATACAATATTTTGAAAAAAATATTTTGAATAGTGTACTCTTTCTTAATCTTAATTAGGTGCTTAATTAACTCTATAGGAATAAAAACAACCCCTACTCTTATATTAGATACGTTGGTAAGTCCATACATTTCTAATATTACTCTAGGTTAGAAATAAGAAAAAAATCACTTGAGGTGCTTTGAAGCTAAGAGATTTCAATATAAAATGGTTATGGTTTATGTACTTGCTTTTCTATATTCTTTACTTTATTCTTTTTGTATATTACTAAAAAATGCATCAACTAAATTACCTACCTATAATCTACAAGATGGCATAGTCGCTGAAGATTATGGATATATATTAGTTTCCTGTGCCTTCCAAGACTGAATGAATTAAACAAGCTGGATATTTGTCTCATGTTTCTGGAGACTATAATCCTAAAAGGCAGGGTGATGCAGAAGGTGTTAGAGAAGTGTACATTCCAGACCTCATTTCTAGATGCCATAAGTGCCTTCATTTTAATGGTGTAAGTCCTGTCTTCCTGTGGTATTCACCCTGTATGTGTTCTAGTCTCTCAGAAATTCCCCTCTTCAAAAGTACATCACTTATAAAAAAAAAGTCCACTGTCCTGCAGTATTTTTCATTCTAATAATTATATACTCTATCTTCAGTTACTAATGCAACCCTATTCCCAAGTAAAGTAAGGTTCTGAGGCTCTTGGTGTTAGGACTTCAGAAGTACTGACAGTTCTTAGGAATGAGGCTCCTTTGTCATTTCCTTATCATTACTAAACTATTATTTTATTTCCTTTTCTCCTTAGACACTTGTCTACCTACTTAAGGCTAATTACTTCCTCCTTGTAGCATGTTTCATCTCTTGTTGGCTTCTTCCATCATTCCTCTCTTCCCTGTATTTTTTACTGTGAGGTCATAGTTACCAGTCTTTAAATCTACTGAGGCTTTTCTGTGTAAAACATTCTCACTATGTAAGTATCACAGGGCTATCATTTATTCCTATGTTGTGAGTATGCTTTCCCCCACCTCCAAATTCATTTTTGAAGCTTGTGCCCAGTATGGCAGTACTAAGAGGTTGTGGATCTTTATGACCTGTGACCTCATGGAAAGTCACTGGCTTATAGAGCTTCCCCATGCTGACTGGGGTGATGCTGCCTTCTGGGAGTGGGTCAGACCTACTGAAAGTGGGTGAGTCTCCGGAAGGGCGTACTGCCTGCTCCCTGCCCACCCAGTCTCCTGCCTCCTATCTTGGCCTCTTGTCTCTCCTTTCCTTTCCACATGTGAGACTTTATCAAAACAAAGCAGATGTGGGATCCATGGTGTTTAGCTTTTAAAATTGAGCTAAATTTTGTCTTCTTTATAATATCCAGCCTCAACTATGTTGTAATAGCAACACAAACTAGACAAAGGTACAGTGGCTGCTCTTTTTTATTTCTGCTATTTATGTATCCCTTGGTAGAACCTTGCATCCTGGTAAATTTCCATTTCTGTTCATTTATCAGCTCACTATAATCAGAATTTTGTTTCCTACTCCATCTAAAACTACTTTTGTCAAAGTTCACAGTGAATTTCTTTTTAAAGTAAACACATTGAAAATTATTCTATCTTACTCTATTTCTCTGTTATATATAATATTATTGCACTTATTGTTCTTCTAAACATTATTCATCCTTAGGTTATTGCAACACTTTATTTTCCTCATTTTCCATCTGCTCATTTTATGTTACAGCTTTTTACTATACCAATACACAGGTGTCTCAGTTACTTTTTACTTGTTGCTGGGACAAAATACTGGTATCCAAAGTTAAGGAAGGGAAGGTTTATTTAGCTCACAGTTAGTGGAGGTTTCAGTCCGTATTCAGCTGACTCTAAGGCAGAAGGCAGCAGTTCATGGCAGCAGAAAACATTGAAGAGCAGAGGTGGAGCAGCAGCTGTGGAGTCTATCAAGCCTGTCTCTCTCCCTTCCACACTGACTGCTAAGACCAGAGCTCCTCCAAGGAAGTGGCGCCCACAGAAACCTGCCTCAAACCCTTTGTATTCCCTTCTTGTGCTGATTTACTTGAGGGATTGGGGGGTAGGGGAGGTGGGGGTTTCCTATCCCTCTCCTACAGCTTCTAAGCCCCAGGACATGATATCACCAAGCTGATCCAGCCAAGCTTCTGGCATCTGAAGTTGACACAGTGTCAACCAGTATAACAGTGAATCTCAAATCTTTTGTTGTTGTTTTCTTTTTTGTTTTCCATCCTAGAATTGAACTGAGAACCTTGCACTTGCCAGGTAGGTGCCTATGCCACTGAGCTATATCCCTGGCCCTTCTCAAATCTTTCTGATTTTCCATTATATCAAAATATTAGGATTCCTACGTCTCCATTGTCTGAGCAGATCTCCTCCATCAGAGCTTATGTCCACATTTTCAATGCCTATTCTCTTTGTTCAACTGTTACATTTATTGTTTAAATAATACAGAGCTCACCTGAATATTATAAGGTACATTAAACAGAACTATTATATTTCTTATCCTAAAATACCACATGGAATTTTGAGCTCCCAACAGCTTTGTGCAACTCTTCCAGTCATTAAGTAGATCTGCCAAAATGGAAAGTCAGCCTGCCAAATAGCTCAGGGGATTAAAGCACCTGCTTAGGCGGATGCAGGGGCTAGGAGTTCAATCCCCATGCCTGCTATGCTGGCCCTGCTCCAGGGTGCCCTGAGATGGAGATTGAGACTGGGCGCGGTGGTGCATGCCTATAATCCCAGCACTTGGGAGGCTCTAAACAGGCAGATCATGATGAGTCTGATCTACGCAGTGAGACCCTTTAGAACCTGTAGACCCTGTCCTAAAATACAAAAAAAAAGAAAGAAAGTCATTGCCGAGTCTTCTGTCATTTTCCTTGCCTATTCCATGCATGTCTGCTAGTGTCTGTCCTCTAAGTAGCTTTCAGACGTACTTCATTAGCCCAGTGTTATTTTAAATTCTAATTCTTTTTTTATATAAAAACCATACAACCTTTTTATTGTTAAGTCATAAAGAGTTATCAAAATTAAAAAGCAAAATCACCATAGATGACAACAAAACTACTAGGAGCATCAAAGGAAGTGAAAATGGTGCCAGGTGCAGTTCAATTATGAACATGGTAGGGCACAGGGAGAACAGTGACATGTGCTAAAGATACTAGGGAAGAGGATCTGGTGAAATTTTGAAGTTAGACAAGTGCCTAGGTAAAGAAATAATGGGACAAGACTTCTAAACCAAACTATGTGCTTAAGAGTCATCCTTGCCATTGGCGCTGTTTCTGTCATTCTCTCCTCCCTCAACCTCTTTTTCGTCATCCTTGATCAACTCCAGCTGGTCCCTCACCCGATCTTCATTTTCATCATCGTCCAGTAGATCCCCCTCCTGGCGGAGTCTCTGCAGCACCCTCAGACTCCATCTTCACATTAGTTCATTTTTCTTCTGGGAGGTGCTGGTCTGCTTCTCTGCAGTCTTATCATTCTTCATCCCCACTGCTTGTTTGCCCTTTTCCTTTTCAGTTTTCTCCAGGCTTTCCAGTAAAGAATCCACTTTTTGTTTTATCTGGGTCAGCTCCTTCTTAATGGCTTGAGGGTTATCACCTTTCAACTTTATAGACTTGGACAAAGATCCCCGCTGGCCACTCTTAGAATTGAAGCCACTTTTGCATCTTAGGGAGATGTTTCCTGATACACGCTGGCATTACAAGGGCACTATAGCCTGAGCAATAGGAGGAGGAACACGTGCTGGGTAACTGTACATCCTGTCATAGTAATCACATTGAAAGCCATAGTCCATGTCAAAAGAGGAGCTGTACATCTCCGCTGATGATCGTTTCACACCTGTTTTTCTCTGTTCAGTTTTGGCTCTGCAGCCAGATTAATATCTAAAACCTGGCCAGCAATCATTCTGCCATCCTATCCAGCTACAGCAGCCTGGGCATTTCTCTCGTTAACATAGTGAACAAAGGCAAAGCCCTTATGAATGGAACAGCTCACTATTTTGCCGTACTTCGAGAAGATGGCCTCTACACCAGATTTCTTCACCACAAGAGTGTGCAGATTCCCACTGAACATGCAAGAATTCATGGAATGAAGATCTGTCTTGTTGGTAACATTGCTAGCTATCGTGTTTGAAGATAAAGTTGCTTGACAGTGACAAAATTTGTAGCTAAGGATCAAAAATACCTCACAAGAGAGGGACAAGAGAAGAGATTTGATTCCGAGTCTCCTGATCTCAGGTTCTATGTGGAGTTGACTGTTGTTTGAGGCCAGTAACACAGCAGCAACTGCTCAGTCTTCACAAAATCTTCTTTTGTATTTTTAATACAGGGTCCACAGGGTCTACAGGGTCTCACTATGTAGACTGGACTCTTATGATTCTGCTGTGTTCACCCTCCAAAGAGCTAGGATTGCAGGCCACACCACCATGCCCAATGTCAATCGCTGTCTCAGCATGCCCTGGGTGTGGAGCCAGCACAGCAGGCCAGAGATAGAAGCGCAGCCTCCACGTCTGCCTAAGCAGGCGCTTTAATCCACTGAGCTATTTGGTCGGCCCTCTAATTATTTCTTATGAGGTTTATTAAATCAGCATTTTCCCTGTCTCCCATCTGGAATTGACAGTCTTTTGTCACAATGGGACCCAGAAGGAGCTGTTGAAGTCCAATCACATCTTTTCACAGATTGTAATTTATGTCTGATGCACCACAGCCTTTTGAATAAAAATGGACTTGTTATTACAGAATGATGACTTTTATGGTCTGGTCCCTATTTTTAAATTTACTTGTTAGTACATGTTTGACATACATCATGATCACAGCCATCACAGGAAATTTGTACTTACACTTAATGTTTTTTCATTTTTCCCCATTTCCCTCCTCTTTCTTCAATCCTTCTGATTCCTCCCACTTACAAAGCCTTTGGTTCCTTTGGGTTTTTTTTTTTCCCTGTTCTGCTTTTCTTTTAAATCCCCCTTCCCATCCTTCTCTCCCTTGTTCCATTTCCCTTGTTGCCTTTCCCATGTGAACATGTTCTTCGAATATCTCAGTATCTATCCTCCATCTTTCTCCTTATTGGACCTTTGGTTTTCTCACATAAGACAAAGAATGTGATACTTATACTTGTGTATATGATTTGTTTCACTTTAAATTATGGTCTCAAGATGTATCTATTTACCTAAAAATGTCCATGTTTATCCTTCTTAATGACAGAGTAGTATTCTGGTATATATACATATAATATTTTCTTCATTCATCCATTGATGGGCATATGGCTATTTCTAAGACTTACCTCTTATAAACTGTGCTGCTATAAATATGTGTATGCATGCATGGCTAAGGTGTGATACATTTAACTCCTTCTACAAGATACCTAGAAGGGGGATGGGTGTGTCAAATGAAACCTTTAGATGTAGTTTTGAAGAAATTTGCATACTAATTTCCATAATAGTTGTATCAATTTATACAACCATCAACAGTATAGAAGGGTTCTGTTTTTCCCTGCACCACCTCTAGAATTTGTTATTGGTTGATTACTTGATAATAGCCATTCTTTCTAAAGTAAGGTAGAATCTTGGAGTTGTTTTAATTTGCATGTCTCCAATGACCAGTGATGATGAACATTTTTCATATATTTATTTGCTGTTTGTACTTTGTCAGAAAAATGTCTATTCATTTCAAATGCACATTTTGGGACTGAGGCTTCAAATTTCCTATTTATTTATTTATTTATTGTAGATTTTTATATTGCCTAAATATCAGCCACCCTACCCCTATTCCATACCACATGCCACACTGGCCCTGCCTACGAGCCAGTCACCAAGTCAAAGTGTGCTATGCATGCCTATAATCCCAGTGCTGGAGAGGCTAGAAACAGGAGGATAACAAGTCCAAGCTGCATAATGAGATGCTATACCAAAGACATTAAAAACAAAACAAAGCACAAAAATTAAATGTCAGCTCCTTTTCTGAAGTGTAGCTTGTAAGTTTTCCTTTCCCATTCTATGGGTTGTCTCTTCAATCTGTTGGGTTTTTTTTTTCCTGTGAAAAAGATTTTTAATTTGATCCTAGTTAGTGATTTTTTGTAATATTTCCGTGCAGTCAAGATTTCTTTTTGATAAGGTCTTTGCCTACACCTTTGTTTTCAAGAGTTCTATGTATTCTGTCTTCCAACAGTTTTAAGTATTTCAGCTTCAATATTTATATGTGTTCCATTTGGATTTTAGTTTAGTGCACAGGGAGAGATATAGGTCTAGTTTTAATCTTCAGCATGTGGAAAGCCAGTTTTCCAGTACCATTTATTAAAGAGACTATCTTCCAGGGAAAATGTGTGGCCCCTTTTTTAAAGATAAGAGTGTCTTTCAAATTGTTTCTGAAGCTTCTAGCCTATTCTATTAATCTTTGAGTCTGTTTGTGTTTCATGAGTCTCTTTTGTTTGTTTATTGGAGTTATTCTTGTGTGTTTTTTGTTTGTTTATGCTAGTACGGTGCTGTTTTTGCTGTCTTTTTTTCATGGTAAGTTATAGTATAACTTCAGATCAGGGATTGTGATTCCATCCACCTTGCCCTTGTTGTCCAGCATTGCTTTTGATGTTTTGGGTCTGTTCTGTTTCCATATAAATTTTAGGATTAATTTCTACATTTTTGTGAGGAATACTGTTGGTATTTTTATTTGAATTGCATTAAGTTTCTATGTGATTTTTGGAAGTGTGGCCATTTTTATTGTATTGGTTCTGCTTGCAAGGAACAAGAAGTATCTCTGTTTTCTGATATCCTATTTGATCTTTTTTCTGATACAGCACTATAGTTTTCAGTGTCTCAGTCTTCAGCTTCTTTTGTTAGATTGATTCCTAAGTATGTAGCTTTTCTTACTATTGTTAAAGGTTTCATTTCCCTAATTTCTCTCCTTGAGAGTTTTTAATTGGTGTACAGGAATGGCATTGATTTTTGAGTGTTGATTTTATATCCTGCCGCTGTACTAAATTTGGTTATTAGTTATAGGAGTATTTTGGTGGAGGTTTATAGGTCTTCTGTGTAGAGTATCATGCCATCAGCAAATAATGAAATTTAATGTCTTCCTGTGTATTTAATTTCTCTCCTTCTTATCCATATTTCTTTTATTTCTTTCTCTCATATATTCCTCTAATGTTTTCATATCTACATTGAACAGAAGACGTGATAGTGAACATTTTGTCTTTACAGTAAAGGCTGTAGTGTGAAATCTTTCAGTTTTGTCTACTTAGTATGATGTTGATTGGTTGTGGAAAACTTTTATGAGATTGAGATGGGTGAAAGACTTTGTCAAAATATGTTTTCTGTATCTATTGAGATGATCGCACGTTTTTTGTACAAGGTTCTCTTAATGTGGCTTACCATATTTATTGTTAGGCATATGTTGAACTATCACTACATTCTTGTGATAATCCTACTTGATAATGCTGTATGATCTTTATTTCGTGATTTACTGCATTCTGTTTGCCAATATTTTATTGAGCATTGTTCTGTCTATGTTCATTAAAATGATTGGCCTGTGGTTTTCTATTTGTTTGGGTCTTTCTCTGGGTTAGGTATCAGAATAATGTTTGCTTCTAGGAATGTTTTTGGGAGTATTGCTTTTTTATTGCATTAAAGAGCTTTAGAAGTGGTAAAAAATTTTTTTTGTTTTGTATTTTATTGAAGGGTCTATAGAGTGTTCAGGATCTCACTACTAGATAAGACTCATAGTGATCCACCTGTTTATAGCCTCCCAAGTGCTGGGATTATAGGCATGTGCCACCACGTTCAGCAGGAGAAGTAGTGATGTTATCCCTTTAAATTTCTTGTAGAATCTATCAGGATTTGTGCTTTTTTATTGTGTTATTTTATTTTATGATAGAAACAAACATACCTTACCTGTCTATAAAGGGAAACAGACTTACATCACCAAATTAACAAATTTAAGATTAAATCACATATCCAAATCAAATTCTGTACTGCATATGTTGTATGTACAAAAAATAGATGTAAAGTCAAATCATTCATAAAGATGTGAAGCAATAAAATGTATAGAGAAATGCAAACAAAATAAATGTAAGGGTCAGGCCAGTTTTCAATATAAAATAAAATGCAATTAAGGTCAAAAATAACTTAAAAAAGGGCAGACAAAGAGTCTTTAAAGTGATAAAGGATGTAATTCCCATGTAAGCATAAAACGAGTTGGGGAGCACCAAAGAGGACCTGTATTTTTGTTATTGGATAGTAGTGTTTTATTAACGTTCTACATTGTATTGACTGATTTTGGAGTAATTACGACTTATTTCTTCTTGATTCAGCTTTGGTAATTTTTCGTGCATCTAAGAATTTATCCATTTCTTCTACATTGACCATCTTGTTAGAGTACAAGTTCTCGAAGTAGGTACCAATGATGTTGGTACCAATGATGTGGATTTTGGCAAGATCTGTTCTGACTTTGCACTCTTCCATTCCTAAGTGCATGAACTTGGGTCTTTCTCCCCTTGTTTTGATAATATTGGCTATGAATTTGTCTATTATTAATTATTTTAAAGAACCATATCTTTGATTCATTAATTCTTTGTATTGCTTTTAGTCTCAATTGCATTAATATCTACTCTGAGTTTTAAAATTTCCATCCTCCAACAAGCTTCAAGTTTAATTTATTTTTTCTTTTCTAGAATTTTGAAGGTTCTAGAAAAAGAGTAGGTTATTCATGAGAGCTGGTTCTGTTTTTCTGATGTGTACATTTATCATGATAAACTTGCCTCATCTGGTTGTTTGCATTGTGTCCCATAAATTCTGGTATGTCATATCACCATTATCATTTGATTGTGGAAACTAACTCTTTGTATGGTTTCATCTGTGATCCATATGTTGTCCAAGAGTAAATTATGTAATTTCCATATGTTTATATAGTTTTGTGGCTTCTTTTGCCATTGATTTTGTTTCATTGCACCTTTATCTGATAGTATGGATGGGAAACTTTCAATTCCTTTGTATTTATTTAAGTATGTTCTATGTGGTAGTGTGTGGTCTATTTTGGAGAAAATTTCATGTGGACTTGAGAAGTATTTATATTGTGGTATACTGGGTGGAGCAATCTGTGTATATCTTTTAGTTCTATCTATTCAAATACAGCTGTGATACTTCTTTTTTGATTTTTATCTAGCTGTTCTATTTGTGACAATGTGGTATTGAGATCCTCCATTACAACTATATTAATGCTTATCTGATTTTTCATAAGTATTGTTAGTTTTATGTAGTTGAGAGTACTGGAGATATATCCTGTTTCTGTGGACTGTTACATGAACAAGTATGTAGTACCTTTCTGTCTTTATTTATTTATTTTTTTGATCTGTCTTGATTTGAAATTTACTTTTTCTACAGTTAGAGTAGATGCTCCAGCTCTTTTCCATGAAGGGATGGGGATGTTCTTTAATTTTCAGTCCATGAATTTCAGCTGATATGAGGACTTTTTCATAGCTTCTGACCATGGGGAAGAAATTTTGAGGGACATTTTAAAGATTCTACCTTTTGCATATGTCTTCCTTGCATATTCTTATTTTTTCTTCTCTCTCTCTCTCTCTCTCTCTCTCTCTCTCTCTCTCTGTGTGTGTGTGTGTGTGTGT
>NDGM011251619.1:1715-17302 GCA_002564305.1 Octomys mimax | reverse complement strand
CATCTTGTACAGCAATTAACCACTAGGAAGAATGTATGTAATGTGTTAATTATTAAAACTGTCTTACAAATTTGGTTTGAAACTGTCTCATCGCTATTTGTTTCTCAATAAAATTATGGAAAAAATATAAAAATAAAAAAATAATGACAAAGGAGGCTCAGTAATAGATCAATGACAGTAATGGATCATGACTCTGGTGTCATGCCCTGATCTATATTCTAAGCTTTATCAAAGACCTGAATGAAAACATGGCAGGCAAGTTTATTAAATTTTCATATGATCTAAGTGGGATAGAAAATATAGTGGGTCACAAAATTAGGATACTAAAAGACTTTGTCAGGTTTTAGTGACTGGCTATATACAATGGGATGAAATATTATAAAAATAAAAGCAATTTTCTGTGTTGAACTTCACTGCTGGTTGAAAGAATGCATGGGGTTCAGGAACAGCACTACAGGCACATAAGTGTAAGACATGTCAATAAGGCACCAGAACAATTAGCAAATGTGTAGGCTGCATCAACAGAAGTACAGGTTGTAAAACAAGCCAGAATGTGGGGCCATCCTTGTGTGCTTTGTGCTGGAGCCTTGAGTTCACACAAGACACACAAGTGAATTAGGACACTGTGTCACTGAAATAGAGGTGCCAAATAGAGGATGATCTGGCACACACGTGGTAGAGCTGTCAACCCTAGAAAAGACCTGTGGGTGGGGAAAATGCTGCAAAAACATCCAAAGGGTTGACACATTTAAGAGATTTTAGAGTTATTTTCCATATTCCTAAAAAATAAAAATGAGGGTCAATAAATAGACGCTAGAGGGATACAAGTTTCTGATGAGATAAACAACCTCAGAAAGGAATGATCTCCCCATTTCTAGAAACTGTAAGAAAAAAAAACCAGTTTTGCTTGATGAGACTAAGTTCCCTCTCTGTTCACCAGGGGGAAACACTACCAGAAAGGGACTGTCAGTAAGCCAGCATGATCCTTACCATGAGCCAAATTTACTGGTACTTTGATGTTAGACTTCTAGGTCTCTAGAACCATGAGAAGTATTTTTAAATTACCCAGTCCATGGTGTTTTGTTACAGCGCCTTAAACTAAGACACAGTCCCTTTCACATAGAACTCAAGCAATCTTGCCCAACATTTATCTTTTTTCTTAGTAGTATAAGTTTAGCTCTGAGAAGAGGAGCAAGTGAAGGTAATTGCCTTTCCTAACTTGCAGTGGCCCTGTTTTAGGTGGCAAGTCTTCAGGTCAGGCAGGAAGTTGTACCCTGTGTATCTCATTCTTATGAGACTCAGTATACGCTTTTGTATGAAAGAGGCCAGTGGCTTCTGAGAGGCAGGCCTAGGCTTGCCAAGGGTGTGGTCTTACTGCTGCTCACATTCCTAATCTAAAGCCAGTAGGGCAGACAGAAGCAGCCAACAGGGGAGAAGGAAGACACTGACTTTCCATAGGAAAGGAACAGTGTCAGCATTATCTGCCATATGATAAGGATTTAGTACTGAAGCCATTTTTATAGTTCTATCCACAACTTAAAATATAAAAGCTCTAAGCTATACTGAGTTTAAACAGACAATTGCCTTTTTCTTTCCTGTTTTTACTCCAAAGAACAGAGAGGATGAGGAAGAAACTATAATTTACTGTGTGTCTGGTTTATGTCAGAAATTGTGCTAAGAAACTTAAGATAGATTACTTTGTTTTTTATAACCTATTCAGATAAATATTATTGTAGTTTTATGAAGAAAAATAGAAACTTTAGGATATATATATATATATATATATATATATATATATATTCCAACAAGTTGGAGAGTTGGAGTCAGGATTTTTGTTCAAGTTTCTATGGCACTAAAGATTTTATTCTTTCTATTACATGTTGTTTTTATTATATTCTGTTCAATTTGTTTAACAGTTCATTCCAGAATATTCTATGTGAAGGCACATGGAGGAAATATAATTCATTTCAAACAGAATAGTTCTTTATATATGTCAGATCAATCATTTTATCTTTCTGAGCTATTGCCTCTCCAGGTTAAAACTAGTTTCTTCAGCAACTCCTGTGTCATGTTTGTAACCCCTGTGACACTGTGGTTTTGCAAAAGGCTCCAGGTAATCATATATAGGAGAGAACCCTATAAAAAATTAGGACTAGCAGGTTGCTTGTAAATCACACAAAGATAATTAGAACATAAATCATGAAAAACTGCTTATTTGTCTTTAAAATATTACCTTTATTTAAAACATGCAACTATAAACATATTCTCTAATCTTTCAAGTTTATCCTTTTATGTACAAGTTGTATTTATTGGTAGTAGGTATTAAAACAACTACGTTTGTTACAGGAAGCATTTGGCACTGTGTAAGGAGAGCTCTTCAGTTGTCTCAATGTCAAGGACACCCCAGGGTACATCAGGTGTAGACCAAAGAGGCCAAATATCTCAATGCTGTGTAGACCTGCTAAATGAGGCATTGTAGCCTGGACATCTACAAGACTCCCACTGAAGAGACCTGGGTCATTTAGCTGATGGGACTTCATGTCAAAGAACATAAAATACACTGTACTCACTGCACTGTCTATGAATTCCAGTTTTCTTTCTTTAAAATGGGAGCAGATCTTGGGAGATACTTGTGAAACAAGTGAGATACAGTATCCTTTTAGTTTTCAAAATTTTCAGTCTTCTGCAATTATCTTATCCACATCTAATTGGATAGCACATACTTTAATGACTCATTTGTTAATTCGCCTTAATCATTTAATTTGGTTTTTATAGGAACTACTCTTGTAATCAGTTTATGTGGTACTTAATTAAATCATGTACTTGCAACAACAAGTACAATAACATAAACAGTTTGGGAGCACACCCACCTTGCTAAGTACACAGTACAACTGGGAGTACTATTAGGTAACTGGGAGATTCCACACAATAATGGATTGGTTCAGGGAACTTCTATTAAATGCTTCCTACATTTACCATTAATGACCCAAGGAAAGTCCCTTGCATCCCAAATGACAGATGTAGTGGATTGAACTCTATTTGTGGTTGAATTTCCCATTAGGTCTTGTCTTCATCTGCTTTCTATTGCTAGTAACACAACACCACAGGGTCGGCATGTTTTAAAGAAAAGACGCTTGATTTAGCTCATTGTTCAGGATTCACAATATCAGGGGCCACATTTGGTGAGGATCTTTCCAACAGAATTTCAAGATGGCTGAGGGCATCACATGGCAAGAGACAGGAAGGGCACCTATGTGCATCTCCTGTGGCCTCTCTCCCTCTTCTTCATAAAATCAACAGGATACAAACATGGAGGCTCCACTCTAATGATTTTATCTAATCCTGATCACCTCCCAAAGGCTCCAATCTGAATGCCATATAGTCCACTCTCTTAATACCTAACAATGGGTTAGATTTCAACACATGGAACACACTGAGGTGCACACGCAAACATTTTCCAAACCATAGCAGGACTGTTGCTTATTTCTCTTCTTCCCCACTTTTGTCAAGTATTATGCTTTTGTATTCTTTGATTTAGTCCTTTGATCTTTTATCTGCCATTTAGTATGCAATATAGAACCCAAAGAAGAGCTGCTTAGTGATGTACAGCTTTGTATTTTTCTCAAATAAGAAAGAGATTTTCTGTTTTATTGCATTTGGATCTACTGATTCAGTTCCAAAGTGTTCTCCCTAGCTGGGCATGATGTGTGTCCACAACCCCAGCATTCCACAAGCTGAGGCTGGAGAATTTCCAGGCATTTGAGGCAAGCCTTGGCTACAGAGTGATTTCAAGGCCACCCTGAAGTACATAGGAATACTCCATCTCAAAAAGCCCCAAAACAAATCCATAAACAAATAAACAAAAGAGGAAAGACTAGTGAGATAGCCCAGTGGACCAGGTGCCTGCTGAGGCAAGTGCAAGGATCAGGGTTTGTTCTGCCCCTGTGTGTACTGAGCCAGCCACTGAGTCTGGGTGTGGTGGTGCACACTTGTAATCCCAGTGCTGGAGAGGCTGAAAGCAGCAGAATCACTACAAGTCTGACCTGCATAGTGAGATCCTATAGTAAATACTTAAAAAAAAAAAGGACTCTTGTGCATATGACCTAGAAACCCATCATGATGTTGCCTCTCAGAGTTGTCCCTTCATCTTCTACCCAATATGCTGCACTTCAACTACTGACATTACTGTCAACATTCTAGCTACCCACTCATTCTAACACTGGAGATTAGATTTTGTGGTCATCATTTTCAGCACTCCCAAAACCCACAAGTAATAATACTATATCTGGTCCAGTAGTTTGTCCATGTTTATGAACTGGGCCTTACAGTACTTTAACATCATATTAAATGGTAAAACCCCATAGATATTTGAATTATAAATCTTGAATTTTCAGGCTAGCTCCACATTATTTTATCTTTTCTTAGGCTTCTTAAAAGATTTCTTAACCCATCAAAATTTAAACTTTTTCCTAAGAAGTTGATTTTAGTAGGTCATATATATTACAAGGGTTGCTTTTAGTTTTAAATGAGATAAAGTAAGAACATAGAAAATGGTCAGTTCATAGTTACCTTACTCAGCACCTACATATCTAGCATATGTATTAGAATTTTATATATGTGATCTTGTTCAATGTTTATATCAACCTTATGAGCCAAATACTATTAGTACCATGATAGAAAAATCTGAAGCAAAAACAGGTTTAACAATACATGCAGAGGTGGGGTTGTAGCTCAGTGGTACAGCATTTGCCTAGAATGATGGGGCCCTGAGTCCAATATCAATACTAGATATCAGTACTGAAGGAGAAAAAAAGTCCAAATACATACTCCAAGTCATGTAGCTACTGCGAAGTAGTTCCTATGACTTAACCCCAGGTAAATTGGCCCCAGAGTTGGTCCTGTTGAACACTGTGCTAAGCTGTCTTTGCATTGGTGTTATTGCTCAGACATATATAACCTCAATAGAGGAAAAATGGCAAAAGATTGAAGCTCCTTTTTTTGGTTGAGGTCATTTCTCCTGCTTTCTTATACCACAACTTACTCTCTTCTTTCACTTTTCCTGTGCAAAAGTCACATTTGTAGCCTCTTTCCATGCCTCATTTAGAATGTCCAACTCTTCTCCTCATTCCCACCCAGAGTAGGAACTCCTTGTGTTACTCCAGGCCTGTGTTTGAGGCTCAACACTTGACAAGACTTAAACTGAGGTTTCTTGGTTCAGGATAATGATCCAGGTTTTATCTGGCTCCTCAGCTCCTGAGTCTGATTGTGTTTTTACAGACTGCCTTGGCCCATCAAGAAATGTCACCCTGATCTACACACGAATTATCAAAGCGGACCACCAGAGCCTACTTAGTATGATCAGGATAATATTTACAATGTGTTGGTTCTCTTAGAATCCACATCTGAATAAGCCATGTTATTTTTTTAAATTAATTTTTGAATAAGCTATGTTAAATCATAAAATTTCCAATCAACTACCCCATTACTAAAGAAATATCAAGGAGTGTTCATCCTCATCCCATATGGTAAAATAGATATTTTTGTTACTTTTAATCCTGTTAATTTTTATCTTACTGATTTTACACTTGCATTCAAATTCATCAAATTAATTTTGATCATCTGTTATCTTTCTATTTATTTATTTCTATTTATTTATTTTTGTTTATCTGTTATCTTTCTTTTATATTTGTTACTTCCAAATATTTGAACCATTAGAAAATATTATATGTGTAATGTTAATAGGTAGAAGAAATCCATACTTTCCTGGGAACTTATGGCATTTTGAGAAGAAGATTGTGATCACCTGGAGCCAGCATGCGCTCACCAGCTCTAGGTAATCTGATGCTAACTTCATTTCCTTCAGCAGGACCATGACTCAGAGGAACCCACAGACGTGGTCCCCAGTCACAAAATTTTCACCTAACAAAATCTCTGATTGCATTGCTGAGAATCAGAATGGGAGCTACGATCTTAAGGAGGGCACATACTAAGAGAACGATAAACCAGTTGAGTGGCTGTGGCTCCCAGAATGCTGGTGAATGTCTGTACATCTACCTAGCTGGTGCACATGAACAATCCTGTGCTAGGCTTTGTGTTGTTCAGTCTTCATGGCAAAACTTTGAGATATGCTATGGATAAATATTATATACTACATTGCTATTCCTTCTGAAGATTAGGATATTTTGTTTTTAACCTCTTCTACAATGTTTGTTGCTCAAGATGGCCTGTAGTTGTTCAGGTGGCAGCCAACCAGTTGGTTATTCAGGTGTGAGCATTTGCACAACACATGTGCTCAGTTGTAATTCCTTCTTTGTATCACTGTTTCTTTTTCTTTTTTGGGTATTTTTAGGGAAGGGTCTACAAGGTGTTCAGGGTCTCACTACTAGATCGGACTCATAGTGATATGCCTGTTTACAACCTCTCAGGAGCCAGGATTACAGGTGTGCACCACCACGTCCAGTCTCCACTGCTATCTCAGCAAGCCCCAGGGGCGGGGCCAGCATGGCGGGCCCACAGATTGAACCCCCAGCCCCTGCATCTGCTTGCAGTTGCTTTAATATGCCTGAGCTGTTTGGCCAACCCTTCTGCATCACTATTTCTATCCTACACTTTCAACTTTCCATTTTGTTTTCCTTATTGGGGAAGGAGTTAAATAATCCTGCTATTACCTATTAATTTGTTCTCAAACAGCCACACTCTCTGTGCTTATCTGTTGCTTAGTCTCCTTACTTCTCACAGAAAATCCCTTCATGTTGTTATGACATTTGGACGTTTTACCTATTATGGAATTTTGCCTGTCAGATATTGTTATATAGGTCTAAGTTACTTTTTCAATAAATTTGCGAAGCACATATTGTAATGGAGGAAGAAAGATAATAAGTGTCATAAATGTTTAAAGTATAGTCTATATTATAAGGTAAGCATAGTGGAAAAAAATATCAGTACGGAGATTTGGAGGTCTGGGTTAGGAAATGCCCCCCCACAGACGCAGTCCTCAGTTTGCAGTCCTACTGGGACAGGGAGGAAACCTTACAGGTGGGCCTAGAAGGCCGGGAGGTCCCTGGGAGCTGTTCCTGAAGTAGATATTGTGATCCCAGCCCCTTCCTCTCACCAACTCTTTGATTCTTGCTCTTTTCACCATGAGGTGAAGGGTCTGACTTCACCTCTTTCACCCTCCATGATGTTTTGCCTCCCCACAGGCCCAACTTCTCAAGCAATGAAACAAAGTAAATCTTTCCTTTTTTTAAGTTAACTTTCTCACATATTTCCTTGCCGTGACAAAAGCTGACTCACACAAAGGCTAAGCTCCGTGGGGTGGTCAAGACAGCTTCAGTGACCCAGCATCCTCTGTAAATAACAGAGACACAAGGAAATAGTGAGCTAGTGCTTTATCATTGCTATTAATTATACTTCTCACTTTCCCTTCTTCATACAGGAAAAATCAATTATAGAGGGGAAGGCTGTTGCATTTCATATTCCTCAGTGTTCCATGAGCACCCCTCACTATCTCCTACCTTCCTGCAGTTGGCGACTAAACCTGGATCTGGTTCTTAATTTCTGCTGTTAAGTAAACAGCCATGTGCTTCTTGGCATATAGTAGGCACTTATCAAATATTTGTTAGGTAAATGGATAAATTTAAAAAAGCACTAGCTTGTTGATAGAAGATGATAGCTAATAACTGATTTGGAAGCCCTTGGGAATTTGTTACCTCGATGGAGAGCCTTTGAGATGCACTAAGATAGAATTTAGACAGGTGGAACCACTGAGGGGGGAGGGTTGTCATTAGTAGTTTGGGGCTGAAACCCTGCTGCAAGTGCTATGAGGGGAGCCTTTAGTTCTGTGGGTGCAGAAAGTCATTCCTTGAGGCCCCCTCTGAACTTGGGAATTGTATACCCACCCAGATGATGATTCTGTGAGAATAGGAAGTGGGAAAGTCACCCATGAGGTATTTTCCATTTAGCTTTTAATCTTCTGAGGAAACTTTGCTGCTGGTCACCACAAAACAAACAGTATGCAGTTTTTCCCAGGGTCCACTTCTTGGGAGGGCTGAACATAAGCGTCCTTGGCTAAAAAAAATCCCTGAACCCAGTCTGCTGTTGGTAAGGAAAGGAAATAGAAATTCACAAATCATGCAGTTCTGACAAACTGTGTAGGAAAACTATCTGGTTCATACTTTATTCCTTGGCTTGAAATATGCAAGCAGTGGTAATCTAATGCATTCTGTTTGCTGTGAACATAGATAAGAAAACAAGAGAAAGCTAGAAGATGAGTGACCATGTAATTTATAGTCCAAACTAAGGCAATTTCAAGAGTGAAAAGATCTCTATTATTCATCACAATGGGAAACAGTTACAATCAAGACCTTCTGAGGGAAACCAAAATATATGATGACTCCATGTAGAAAAGAAATACTGTGAGCAAGCATGTACAGAGAAATGTAAATAAAAGTGAATCTTCTTTCGTTGTCCATTCTATATACTTTTGACACTTTCATAGAGTCACTACAACATAGAATTATGAGGTTCAAAGTGGGCTTATAGATCATTTATGGTCTTTCATTCAAGAGGGCAGGAGAAGTACCACCATCTGGTTAGAAATGCAAAATCTGAAGCTACATCCAGATCTAATGAATCAGAAGCTATGTACATTAACCAGATCCATAGGTGACTTATAGGCATATCAAATTTTCAGAAGAATTGATTTAAGCCACTTAACAAATTAAGAAAACCAAGGCTCAAGAAGGTTAAAAATCTTAATAAAGTTCCACTGGTGAGAGAGAGAGAGAGAGAGAGAGAGAGAGAGACAGAGAGACAGAGAGACAGAGACAGAGACAGAGAGTCATGACCATTGGACACTGACATGTCTATGACAAACATAGGGCAACATGTGACTTCTATCAGACTTGTAATTTCTGAAATGAAATTATTTTTCCTGTCTACCATACCTAAAATTCCTGAAACTAACAAAGTATAGACCTGAGTTCTATTTCCTCAATATTATATTAAGGAAATTTGATTGTATTGGCTAGTAACTATCCTGTAAAGTTCCAAAGTTCTATAATTCTATAGATTGTACAGCATCCAGAAGCCAAAAGCTAAATGAGAAAAAATGTATATATGGCATAGTTCAGATATCTTGATTAATTTATTACATGGTGTTGATGCATGTGATAAGGAACAGGAAGGCCACTCTAGTAGGGAGAAAGTAAAAGTAATCATTTATTTGCCAGAGAAGGGTTATTTGAAGACATTGGAGGTTGTATTAGAGTTTTGCATATTGAGAGTAAAATAAAGTAAGGCAGTTTTAAGCATGCATTAAGCATTAAATTTAAGCCATGACAAATAAAATATCCACTAAATTAATATTTTTCCTAAATCAGAGGTAATATAGGGAATAATCAAAATATTTGGTGAATCTGTAGACGAATTATTACAGTAAGGGATACAGTCATTAATTTCCCTGAAAATATTCCTTATTGATTTGTACACACTTGTGCTGTCATGCTTGCCACTTTCTGAAGCAGTTCTAGATACCTTCTTTTGTGAATATCTTTTACAAGCTATGATCAAAATTATGGTGAATCTGCTGCCTGGTGCCATCCAACAAAAAGGCACTCTAAACACACGTATCTTCATCCACTGCACTCACTGCATGTGGATATGTGATTCTAGCTGTTCCCCAAAGTCAAACTAACCATGAACAGTAAACACTTTAAATCAATTCAGACTGTCAAGGCAGCTACAATAGTGAAACTAAAGGCATTTACAGAAGAGGATTCTAGAAACTGCTTCTGAAAGTGCCAAAATGATGGGATAAATGTTTTTGAAATGAGGGAAAATATGTGACTTTTACCATAGTAAGTTTTTCTTTAAACATCCACCCAAAATTTTTTAAATCACACCTCATATATTTGCTGCTTTTATTTTTCCCTTCCCTGCTACAACAAACAGAAACAACAAAAGGACAGGCAGGATTTGGAGGTGCTGATCAGTATCACTGTCAAAATATCAGGCCCTAATCTCCAGTAGTCTAGGGCTTATATGAGATAAGCAGGCAGGAAGTACAGACGCAGAATGGCTTGTCAATTGGGCTTGGTTCTTACAACATGCATCATAGTGACCAGCTGTGCACCACAGTGACCTGCTAAGAGACAGGAACAACTGGATCTATCACAGTACCTATCACCTGGGCAACTAACAAACTGACGTATCCTGGCTGAGGCAGCATCTTCTACATCCCAACTTTGGGCACATATGGCTAATGGGTTATGTGACAGTTAATTTAATATACCACTGGACAATGGCTCACAGATATATGGTCAAAAATTAGTTTAGATGTTGTCCTGTAGGTGTTTTCAATGTGATTGACATTTGGAATCGGTAGGCTTTCAGTAAAGCAAACCACCTTCCATGACATAGTTGTCTTTCATCCAATAAACTGAAAATATTAACACCAAAAACTGAGATTTCCTTACAAAGAAGAAATTTTTCCTCAGGGTTTCAGTACAGAAAGCCTGCTTAAACTTCCTAAGGATTATGGGCTGCAGAATATAAAGTCAGCTGTTAGCTTAGTTTTCAACCTGCAGCCTAGAAATTTCAGATTTTCCAGTTTCTACAATACAGTATACCAAATTCTGAAAATCTCTGTCTCAACACTATGTGCCTATTTCTGAAAATCTGCCTCTGTTCTCTGTCTCCCTCCCACCCTCCCTCTGTGTGTGTGTATTTGCTTAATAAATTTGACATTGCACACAGAATAGCTTGTAAATTATCATCTATCTACATATATTTATATACACATAGTTTAATATCAATGTTTATCTCTTATTATCCTATTTGTTGTGATTATCTGAAGAACCCTGACTAAACCAGGCAGTACCTTAGATTCATCTCAACTCTTGTTTAGTTAGAAGCTAGTAGACACACAGATTTTGGATGGTCTAGTAAAAAGCGTACATGGAAAATGTACTATGACATTACTCCTCAGTTCTGCACAAGAAGACAGGATTCATTTTGGACTCACCAGTCTATCTTCCTGAATAGAATGCCTGGAGGAGTCTCTGTCTAGAAGACAGGGAGTGATATGTCTTGTATCTGTCTCACCAAAGCCCTGTGTGCTCATAGGTGGGCCTTTCAGAGCCTGCTGGACCTAGTGTGTGTGATACTGGAATTGAGGGTGCGTGGTTCTAGATTAGTTCACTGACTACCTTAGCCTGGATGGAATATAAAGCAACAAAGGGAAAAAAGCTTGTTGCTTCTGCTTTTGCTTTTTGCCTTCTGCTTGCCACGAAATGCTTCTGCTCCTTGATGCCCCTCTGCCAAACCACCCTGTCTCAGAGCCAGCTGACTGTGGACTGAAACCTCTATAAACAATGAGCTGAAATAAACTTTTCATCTTTTAGCTTGTGGATAGCAGCTATTTTCTCCCAGAAACAGTAAAAGTAAGACAGGAGGTGTTCAGTAGAGCTTTGAGAGTGAATTCACATGAGAGCTGTGTTTATCTTTGAATAAAGTCAAATTTAGACTTCACAGTCAATTGACTAATTTTTGGCAAATAAACAATAAGCTTTTAATTATCTTGAAGAAAGTCATGTTCTGCAGACAAAGTCAAAGAGAAATCTGTTGTATTCCCTTAGTGACATTGGAATTTGGAGGGCACAAAAGAGGGAAATTGAACATCAAGTCCTCTCTCGATATCAATACACTATCGTGGTTAAGAATGTAGACTTTGTTACCAAAATATCTGAGTTCTAATCCCAGCTCTACCATTTGGTATTCGTGTGACCTTAAGGAAGTTACTCAAATGCTCACCTCTGTTTATTCATTTTAAATATTAGCACTGTACTGTGCCTGCCACAAGTGAAGTTCAGGTGAATCATTACAAATATAAAATATAACACTAAGGCAGGTCCTAGAGTCCACTAAACACAACAAAAGCACTACCTGTCATTGCTATGATTCTCTTCCTCCCAGTAAACATTCACTGTCTGCAAGTATACTAATCACTGGATATGAAAAAGCAAGACAACATGATAGCCTTCAGAAAAATAATTAAATATGATGTGATGAGTGTGTAAAAGGATCCCAGAGGGCAGTTCTTTACCTAAACTGAATACTTCATGAACAGCTATAGTTTGTATTTCGATGTCCCCCTGTTTTATGGTTTGTGTTTAGTTGTTCCCCAACAGTTTCATACAGTCATTGATTGGGGTGAGCTTCTAGAGTTTGTGCTTAATTCATAATCCAATGCAGGGATTATGGGTGTAAATGCTGCAGGGATTATGGATGTGAGTGCTACACCTGCCCTGGGGTGAATAGACTGAATGCAATATAAGGAAGAGAGAGAGGCTTTCTCTCTGCCTCTTCTGCTCTTGCCACTGCTCCTCCCTTTTTGCTCTTGGTGTTTTGCTGTTACCCTTTACTAGTGCCACTCTGCCTTGGAGCCAGCTGAGTATGGACTAAAACGTCTACAAACTGTGAGCTAAATAAACCTTTCCTTCCTAAATTTTGGGTGTCAGGTATTTTGACCCAGCAATGAGAAAAAACAGTGAGGACAGAATTTGCTACCAAGAGTAGGGTTTGAACTCATGTGGGCACCAGTTGTGGTTTGGGGTTTTTGCAAGGGGAAAAATACAATACAGGGCACATATTTCTTTATAAGGAATCACCCAAAAAATCATATACAATGAGTGCAGGAAGTCTTTCCACACACTAAAGACTCAAGGATCCAGATGAGGTCCTGGATCTAAATATCCTGAATGAGTCCATTTGAAAACCTAGAGCTCATACCAATGCCTCTCACAAGTCCAGCTGGAGGCCTAAAGCTGACAACAAAGTCTCATGCAGGTCTGTTTCATGGATCTGTGCTGGAAGGGCCCAAAGGTCAGTGGTGGAAGCAAGGAAGTCCATGCCAGTGGGAGAAAGGATCTGTGCTAGCAGGCTGAAAGATCTGAACTGGAATCAGAGGTGCTCAAGGTAAGCACCAGAGCTCCCCCAAAGGTACCACAGCCATCCTCAGCAGCAATGAGGTCCCAAGCTCTTCCAGTGAAGAGGAAAGCTGAGTTCCTATCAGGAAAGCCAATGTGAAAAGCTTCTCAATGAGGCTGAGCAGTGCACCATCTTCCCCTCTGGAACCAGGAAGTTGTGCTCAAGATGAGGATCAGAGCTCCTCCAAAAATGAAGTGTACTCAAAAGAAAAAAAACTAAAGACTTTGATAAGGAAAAGAAAAACAAACAAAAACAAAATGAACTGTAGCCATTCTCAGTGACAACAAAGGTCCTGAGCTCCTCCACAAGAGCCAAGTTCATCAGGAAAACCAGCATGGTCCTCCAGTAGAACAGCCCAAGAGAACTAGCAGCTTCCAAAAGCACCAACAGCTTTTCCAAACAGCATCCTTAGCATCACACTAATAGCTTCTCCTACTCAGCCTGCCTTTTATGCTGTTGGCAACAATCCTCAGGTAGGTCTTCCACATCCAACACTACGCTAGTTCAATTCAGCTGAGTGTAACAAGTTGGCCACCAATTAGGAATCCACTGCATCCCCAAAGCCTCATGTACTTTTGGGTGGGGGCTTTAAGGAAGTAATTGAATCTACAGTTTGTGATTGATTCACAGTTCAATGATAGGATTAAAAGTGCTGGGATTGGGGCTGGGGAGACAGCTTGGCAGTCTAAGTGCCTGTGTGGCAAGCACAAGGACCCAGGTTTGATTGTCAGCACTGCATGCTGTGCCAGCTAGGAACTCTGGATGTGCAGTACTGGCCACTGAAACTGGGTGTGGTGGTATAAGCCTGTATTCCCAGTGCTGGGGAGGCTGAGACAAGAGAATCACTTTGAGTCCAAGCTGCACAGCAAGACCCTGTACCAAGATTTAAAAGAATAAAAGATTTTTAAAAATTAAGTGTGCTAAGATTAAGTGTGAGTGACTGTTCCATCAGTCCACTGATTGGATTGGCACTGCTCTACCCACAGCAATCTGGATAAGGTGTAAGGGACAGAAACAGGCTCCTCTCTCTTTCTCCCTCCCTCTGTCCCCATTACTTCACCTTCCTCCCTGCTGTTCTCTGCCATGTTCCACCCTGCCTTGGAGCCAGCCAATTATGGACTGAAACCTCTATGCTCTATGAGCTAAATAAATCTTTTCCCTTTTAACTTTGGGTGTTGGGTCTTTTGTCTCAGCAATGATAAAAGTAACTAAGACATGAAGGCTTTATAGAACAGGTAAATTTCAAGATAAAGCTTGACAAATGAACAACAGGTCACAAAGAGAATAGGGAGCAACATTTACAAAAGCATAGAGACATTTACAAAAGCAAGATATAGGAGATAATGGATTCTGGTTCAAATCTGACAGATGTCTAAGAGTAAATGCTTTGTAAGTAGCTGATAAGAGAATCTGGAGCCAAGCAGGTAAAGGCTGGAGAAACAAAGCTCCATAGTGATCACAGTGTCAACAAATTCAACACAGCAGTTCTAGCTCTGCAAGGAACATGTGGAGGGAGACCATGAGAGTCACGAGTGCCATGGTGTGGAGCTTGTGGGGCATAACACCAGTTTTTTCATAAAGGCACATTGTGGTGGGTGTAGAATACCCATATTTATTCTTTAAATATCTCCATGATAAGTTATTAATTTTAATTTTATGAATTTTATATTAAACAATGAGTACTTAACAGGAAAAATTTAAAAATATATTGAATTTTTAATATTTATTTATTGTTCATTAAAAGGCATCAAAATTTTCAACATCAACTGTTTTTTGGTATAGTAAGTCTAAAAAAGAACAACACACATAAATTCTCCTATAAACTACAATGAAAATACCAAAAGAACTCTACAGAAATAGTCTACCTCAATTATCGCACCTAAGGTAGTCCTGACACACGACAACAGCAAATATCACTTACACTAACAGCACATATATTCTACTTTCCTGGTCTTTCATAGGACATACTTGACAATCTTGTTGGTTTTTCAGGAGGTTCTTATTCTATTATACAATGTCTAGTTAACAGGAAATAAAATATCAATAAAATAAAGTATTAAATTCTTTCTATGTATTATGTGTTTAGAATGAACATCAACGTTTTCATATCAGCTGTGTATTTGCTTACAAAAGCTAAACTGTCAGAAATAAAAACCCACTGAACTACAGTGAAAGTACTAATAGAACTCTATAATAAAAATAAGCTTTTTCTCAATTGTCACATCCAAGGCAATCTTCACACATGACAACTGTATGCAGCATGCATGCACATGTATCACTAATACTGGCAACACATATGCTTAGCTTTCTTTTCCTATGTGACAGGCATTCTTGACACTACCCTTTTCTCCTTTTTCAGGAGCTTCCTACTATGTTTTACAAAATTGACACCCCCTTGACACTACCCTCTCTCCTTTTTCAGGAGCTTCCTACTATGTTTTACAATCAACATTTAGCAGGAAAATAAGATATCAATAAGGGGCTAGTGAGATGGCTCAGTGGTCTAAAGCACCTACTTAGAATAAGCTTAGCGTCCGCGGTTCAATCCCCCAGCACCATATGCCAGTCAGCCCCGCCCCCTGGTGGGCTGAGCTGGCCAC
>NDGM011251610.1:530-12336 GCA_002564305.1 Octomys mimax | reverse complement strand
CCCCCCCCGGCCCCTGTGGCCTCCTCCGCGCGTTCAGAGCTCGCGGAGCTGCCCAGCTCCCCGCTTTGGATCCTACCCGCCCGGCCCCCATTCCGACCACCGGGGAACCTTTCCCTCCCCGCAGCCCGCAGATTCGCCTCCAGGTCCCGCCCCAGGGCCACGCGGTTGCCATGGACACGGCACCTGCGCCCTGGCTACGTTCGCGTCGCTTCCCTCCCCCACCCGCGGAGGGAGCCCGCGCGCCTCCCGGCCCCGCCCCGCCCGCTCCGCGCTCCCCACCCCGGGCGCGCCTCCACCCCTGCCTGGCGGCGCGGGGAGCACCGCGGGCACGCGCGAGCCGGAGAGCGGCCGCGCCTGCGCACTGGCCGCCTCCCCTAGCGGCGATCCGGGCCGCCGCCGAGCGCTGGGCAGGACGCGGGGCGGGCGGGGGAGGGGAGCGGCTTCCTCCGAGCCCGAGCAGGCGGAGACCCGGCGGGCGGAGCGGGCGGCGCCGCACCTCAGCAGCTGCCCTGGTCCCTGCCGCTGCCGCGGGCCCAGCGCCCTGTGCAACCAGCGCTCCAGCTGCAGGACACGCGCGAGGAAGGAGGCGAGAAACTCCCACCGACCCGGGGAGGTGAGTCCCGGGCAGCATCCTCGTCCGCCCGCCTCCCTCGCTCCCTCCCTCCCTCCCGCCCTCCCTCCGCCCCGCCAGTCCGCCCTCCCTCCTCCTTCCCAACATCCCTCTCTCCTCCCTGCTTTCACCCTGCCAGCCTTTCTTTCATCCCTTTCTTCCTCTCTCCCGGCTGTACTTCCTTCCCACCCTTTCTTTCTTCCCTGCCTTCCTTCCAGCTCCTGGCCACCGAGCAGCTCTGCAGCTCTTGCCTCCTGCCTTCGAGTCTTTCTCCCCTTTCTTCACCCCTTCCCCAGCCGGGTGGGAGCATCCCTTGCCTGCTACAACTGTCCCGATTCAGGGGCTTCCCGAAAACCGGGCGCCAACACTGAGACACGCTCCTGCAGGGTGCATGCCCTGCAGGTCTCTAAATTACTAGGATTAGGGGTCAAGTTAGATAGAGTACTGGGAACGGGGAGGAGAGGGGGGCCTGAGAAGAATCTATGGATTTGTGCTGTTAGGGTGGGGGTGGGGAGGGTGGCCACTTAGCCGTGTTGCCAACATAAGACCCCCCACCCCCAGCAATTTCTTTTTCACCCCCTCCCAGGAATTCCTTATTCTTGGTGTGTGTCACACTCATTTAAAAGCAGCTTTCTCTGCTTTGATTGTCGCCTCCATGAGAAACGACAAGGAGAGAGAAGAGAGAAAGGGAACAAGAGAGAGGGAGGGGAGGGGAGAGGAAGGGTGGTGGCAGAGGAAGCCTCTATCCTCTTCTCTCAGGCCTCAGTGGACTGACATTTTCAAACCACCCGCCTACTGTTGGGCATGGAATTGAACCTCTGTGTCCTTGGTCCTGGCACTCCCCACTTCACGGGCAGAAACTCTCCAAACTTTAATGCTGTGCCGCACACCATGGTTTATGGAGTGCTTTGCTCCGCATAGGTACAGGAGCAGCAAAGTAGATTGGCTTGAGAAAATAAGAAGCAGAGGGTGAGACTGATCCACTTTTGCTCATCATGGGTTAACTTCTAAAGGATGAAAATGCTTAGTTTTGGAGACGTGAGTCTGTATTCCACAGGCTTATAAATATACCATTTTGATAGCATTAGCCGCACGGTAGGCTTTGGCAAATATCTCTACTCCTTGTCCTCCACCTGGTAGAGATCTTCCTGATGTCTTAAGAACGATATTTTGTGTGATTTTTGTTTGCTGTTTACACTCATGGAAAAGTTGTATTAGCTCAGGGGAACCACAGCTAACAATTTCCATTTGCAATTGGTTTTATCACTTCTTTCCACAAAAAAATTGATGTATTTCACTTTGGTTTGTTTAGTTCACCTTATCTGTATGTATTAGTGGTAATGTGACAGGTATCCTTTTTTTGATTTTTGCGAGCGTTGCTGCTGAAAAGTTTATTTATACATGGCAGGGCTCCCATGCCCGTTTAGTATATTTGTCATCACAGAAGGGTGCAACAGTGTAGGTGGAAATAAAAAAAATCAACACTTACAGGCCTATATGTTTTGTCCTATTTATATGCTTCTAAAAAATTAAACCCCCAAACTTGGTATCTACCAAATAGCTGAGTTTTGTGTTTAGGGAGTGCGTGTAGAGGAATAAAATTGGATTCATTCAAGTTGCCGGTAAAGGANATATATATATATATATATATATATATATAATTGATTTTTCCTTTCATTTAGATTATCATATGCTAGTAGTGCATTATGTGCTTATGCCTTTTATGGGCATGAAAAATAGGAGTTGAGATGATGAGGGGAATTACCTTCCTAAGTGATAGAGTGCAGATTTGATGAAGAGCCGATGCAGTTAATCATGTGAATCAGTGTTGGAGAAGTGTGTAATGTTAGGACCAATGAAAATGCCCCCACCCCCGTGTCTCCCCTTGCTAGGCATGAAGTTCCATTAGTGGCTTGGCTGACTTTTCAGCTCTATGGCAGAAACTTGCCTGAATTCTCAGTGCAAGTAACATCCTCACTCACGACTGTGGCAAACCTTATCGGTATCTGAATGGTCACATGGCTTAATAGTGAATTTGCAGGTTGGGATGTTTTTGGTTGTCAGTGTTTCCCTAAAATGTGAAGCTAGTGAAAGACTTTCACAGTAATTATATATGAGTATGCTAAGTTAGTTTTGTCCTAATTTTCTTTTAAATGCCCTTCTTTGATCATCTTGTTAGTCTTTCTTTGTGGGGTTTTTTGCAGTTGAAAGTGTAGGGAGACGGCGTCCCCTCAGTAGCCCTGGTTTTTGTTGCTGCAGTTTTCCTGCATGGAGTGATGTGGGTGTCCTAGTTTTTAATTCTGTGCTTGCCAAGGAAAGAAAGGTCCCATTTATCTGGCTCCTTTATTTGTAAATATTTGCTCACTTAGTGAATACAAAGATATGAAGGAAATAAAATGTTTTTCAGCTTACGATATTATTTTAAGCAAAGCAAGTAAAATTAATAAAATACAAACTAAAAAAATACTGTATTAAATAAGCAATTTACCACTCTGATCATTAAATCAATACAGGTAAAGACTGATTTTGTCTGCTAATTTTATTTCTAGAGGTTTCTTTCTTTAATTGACTGGACTTTTCAGAATGCCCGACATAAATACTCAATAGAACCTCTTTTAGAATTTCTTTAGGAAATTCTTTAGATACATTCTTTCTGCCTCCCTCAGTGTTCTGGACACCTGTGCAAGCCTATGCTACATAGTATGAGGCACTGAAAGAAGTAGGAAGAAGCGAAAGACACTGTCTTTGACCTCAGCTTGCAGTCTAGTTGAAGATAACAGGTATTTGCATGAGATCGTATTTCACAATGACAAAGAACAAGATCTTTGTACAGAGCTTTAGATTTGAGTGCAGACTTCAGAGCTTAGAAGCTTTGTGCCCTCAAAGACTGTTTAGTTCCCTTTGCTCATCTATAAAACAGGAATTACTGTAGACTGTGATTCATGGGTTTTCTTCACAGGTTAAATGTGTTTAAAGCAAGACTTGGAGCAAAGTATATATTGCGTAAGCATTATTATAATTGGGAGAACAGATTTAAAAATATTCCAAGGTTATGTATAATAATGGATTGGGAAGCTGCATGAGCAAATAAGTGTTAGAGGAAATCTGAAGGAGGCAGTTGTCTGTGTGATTAGGAAAACGTACCCCATAGTAGCACTGGGTCTTGTAGTGAGAGGCTGGGAGAGACTGTGGGCAGGCTGGGTACCACACTGGAAGAAGAGCGGAGGTAGAGGAAGCAGGATGCCTTAGGGAAATAAGGAGAAAGCTGCTTATCTAAGTGGGATATTTACCATGTCAATGTATGCATTAAGGGATGAGAAACATGGACTCAGAGTGAATCTAGAGTCACTCAGGATACGGCACACCGTGGTAGTGATGGGATGCATGCAAGAACAGAACATTCAGCAATCCAGGGGGTAGTTTCAGTATTTTTATTGTGCCTAATGTTCCATCCCAAGACAGAATCCAAGGCATGTGTCACTATGATGACCCAGAATATTCTTTGTATGTTTTTTTTTTCTTCTTCTTAAGGTGAGAGTGCAGGAGATTTTGACAGTTGTTGAGCAAGAACCATTTAATACTATGATTATTCCAACGCTCTCTTGTTTTGTATTGTCACTTGAGTATTCCAGGACTATATTATGGTGAATATTAACCATGATGAGGTTCTTCTGACATATGTGAAATAGAAGTTGTAAGGGTAATTATATTTACAAGAGGTTGGCTTTGTATGTTAGTATTAACTTCCCCTAATTACCAAAGTCCTTTTTGATTGGTGTTCAGAATTACTAGAGATTCTACGTCTGTTATGATTTTTCAGATGTTTTAATGGGAGACTCACATGTTATGATAGCAGAGGCCTCTTTAAGAACTTTCACTGAACACATTAAATATTTGCTGCGGATGAGGTGATAGACACAGCACACGCCTGTGCACCTTTGCAAAAAGGCTATGGTCATGCGCTAGTTTGAAATAGTCATCCAACAGCATACATGATACAAACTGAATACTTTTATCCAAAAATAGATTTCCAGGAAAATGTACCTTCAATTTCAAAGTAACAGTATTAGAGTATTTATTATGCAGAGCCTATATTTTTAATAGGTAGACTCACTTTCAGTGCTTTCCATTAATAGTAAGCTTCTCTGACATTTATATTTGTAACACTAATAATACACAGAATTGATCCTGTGGATATTATCTGAAGTTATTTCACTTATCAATGTGAATGTGTTTCCAAAAGTTAACCCAGCTAAACTCTTCCTGTTTTTATTTTCTATTTTGAGATCTGTATTGATATTCTGATATTGTAAAGATTTTTATATAAATAAAACATTTCCAGATTTATCACTTCTAGTCAGTTTTACATGCAAGCACTAGTGGTATTTGAAAAACAAAATTAATTATACATATTTTTATTTTTTGATAAGGGAATTTTTATCTCAGCACTGAATTCTAATTCAACAAAACTATGCATTCTATATCTCTTTGAAATTATTTGCAGCAAACTATAAAAAGACGAAATTTTAGACTCACTTTTTAGAACTTAATTTTGTAGGGCTTTACTATTAAAGGGAGGATTGTTACTCATCTTTTTTAAAGACCTTATCTATGTAGGCAACCATTAAACTAATATTTGTCAGGTGAAAAAAAAATGAATTTCTCCATAAGTTAAGTTTCTGACCAGATGAGGAGTTGGAATAAAGGTGCCATGGAATAAATTAATTTTGTCTCATCTGTTGGGCTGAAATTCTTACAATTGCCTGCTAAATTACTGCTTCCCTTCTTTGTGGTCGTGTTGATGCTGTCAGGGTTTGAGTTTAAAAGATGTTGCATGGTTGAGTTTCAGTGAATAGTTTTCCAAACTGAAGTATAAATAAAATACGTAAAATCATATGTTGATTTTTTAGTATGTATCTTGCTATTTTTCAACATCTGGCAGTTGTCTGCACTTGGCTGTTTTAGGGAACCAAATAAGGTTGCCTTAGTGGGAGCTACCTGATTGAGATCGAGAGATAGAAAGATGAATCAAGCCATATCCTAGCTCATTGCAATCTTCCTGTATGACATGAATGGCCATGTTAGAGTACTTGGGATAAAAGTAGATAATTTAGTATTATATGATCCTAAAAGGGGTAGCCCCATAAAAGAAGATTAGTAGAAAGCTTCTGAGGTGTTCATATTGTGTAAATTGGGATTATATTGGGAATTGTGTATCTATAATAAACCCAAGACTGTTTTTATGACTTGTTAGTTTCTCAGAACTAAAGCCGTGAACTCTTGATAGAAAGTTAGCAGTGTGTTGTTCTGCAGCCCACGTGGAAGCTACAATGAATGACTCCAGAATTCAGGGAGTCAAATGTTCTGGTGCTCTTCTCTGTTAATCCTGATAAGATGAGAGCTTGGTTAAAGTTCATTCTACCAAGTTTGCCTTAATTTCGTAGGACCTGAAGCAGCTGCTCAGTGTCCTTGGTCCATCTCTGTGAAAGAGGGCAGAAATGCTTCTTAGTATCTGAGACACAGTTCAACTTCCCACGTCTCCCTGGGAAAGGATTTCCTATAAGACTGAAGAATTTACCACATTGTTCTGTTCCTTTTGGAACTGATACCTACCACACAGCCTCTTGGCATAGTGTGCTTCTGCCCTCAATCAGGATTGCAGCTAAGAAGTATCACTCTGAAATGAAATTACGAGGAAAAAGCTGCGTCCCTCTCAGCACTTTTGATCCCCTTATGTCCTTAGTATATTGTCTGGCATGATTTCATTCAATAGGTATTTTTAACTGATCTGTTCTGTGGAGAGCACTGGTTTGGAGATAATAATTTTATAAACACACTGAAAAAAAAAACTGCATTCTTTCTCCAACTTTTCAACCCATTTTCCAGTGAGTTCTATGACTAACAAAGCTTAACCTGTCCAAGTCTTATTTATTTATGTGTATTACAAGAGAGGCGGATTAGCGGTATAATGGTATCTGGCTGCATAATTCCATAATTAATTCTACATGTAACATCTTCTTAAAATGTTCAAGTGTAGTGGTTCAGTTCTCACTGTGCCCTGTTAGGTTCTTTGGCTATAAACTGGTGTTACACACACATAGAAAAACTACAACTTCCATGGCTTATCTTTCCCTTTCCTGACAAAATCTGAAATTTAAGTTAATAGCATCTTTGGGTCAAGGGACAAGAAATTCCTTCTTCTTACCTCTCCATCCTTCTCTCCTTGCCTCTCTCTTTTAAGATTCTTCTGCAATGGAGGTGTAAGTTTGCTGTCGGCTCCATTTAGGGGATGAGCCCAGTGTGTTATTAGCTTGTTAGCAGGATGGTAAAGTATTGGAAAGACATATGGAATTATGTATTTAGAAAACGTAGTTATTAGAAGTTACAAACACTTTAAGATTACTGTATCTTTCACAGGCCAAGCAATGGCTCCTTAACCCCCTACATTGTATCCTGTAAGATTGTGCTTATTATTCTTCTTGCCAGTCTAACTGTATATTCCCATTTCAACTAAAGTGCATGCTTAGGCGGAGTGCAGGAACCCGGTTCAATCCCCGGCACCACATGACATGCCGGGCCTGCCTCTGGGGCATGCTGAGACTGTGAGACTGGGCATGGTGGCATGTGCCTGTAATCCCAGCACCTGGGAGGGTGAAAACAGGAGAATCATTATGAGTCTGATCTGTGTAGCTCGAACCTATATACCAAACACATAAAATATAAATAAATAATATATATTCCCATTTCATATTGGTGGTTTTTCTGGTACTTTTAAAAATTCTTAGTGATTTATTTGTTACAGGGTCTTGTTACACAGTTCAGGCTTGTAGTGATCCCCCTGTCTCAGTGTCCCCAGTGCTGGGACTACAGGTGTGTACTAGCATGCCTGGTTTTCTGGGCCAGCATGACATGTGGTACCAGAGGTCAAACTCAGTCCTTATGCTTGTCAGGCAGGTGTTTAGACTGCTGAACTGTCTCACCGCTCTGGTTTTTTGTTTTGTTTTGTTTTTTTGTTTTGTGACAGAATCATTTTGTCTTAAACTCACTATGTAGCCTGAACAGGCCTGGAGCTTGCAGCATTCCTCTTGCTTTAGCCTCCTGAGTGCTGGGATTATAGGCAGGAGCCACCACACCTGGCTTTAATATTGTTTTAAATCAAGTTTTTGTGATGCATTTTGTGTACAATAAAACACATTCATTTTATGTTGTTTATTGTGTATTTTCAAACACTCTGGTGTGCATACCACTGTAATATAGATATAATGTATTTCCATTTCCTTGAAATCTTCTCATGGGCCTGATCTGCTCTCTAGCTTTATAGATATGTTTCTTTTCCTAGAAATTAATATAGATAGAATCACAGAAGATAGACTCATTTTGGCTTCTCTTCCTTTCTCGGCCATGTTTCTGAGATTTGTTTATTACTTTGAACATGTAGTCATCTAAAAGATGATAGAAAATACTTTGTAATTTTGATTTATGCAAAGATTTAACAGAACTCAAAGAGCACTTATAGTAACATTTGAAAGAAAAGACATAAACACTTTTGAACATTTTTTGCAAATGATTTACATTTAGAAGATAAGATTTGCTGGGTCTTTGTATCTCTATCTCAAATACAACTTTATACAGACTATGTGTAGGACTGTTGTAACTCAATACGCAGGAAATAGAAGTAAAATACGAACAAAATATCTGAAGCTATTTCACACAAGTAGGTACACAAATGTGTGCTGTGCACATAAGAAAGTGTTTAACTCTTTTCTTCTTCAAAGTAATGTAATTTTAAAATCACAGTGAGATTCTACTATATGAACACTAGAACTCCAAATTTTGGAGAAGTTTTGGAGCAACTGTACTGTTCATACATTACAGATGGGAGTGTAATACATTGGAGAACAGTTTGGCATTTCTCTTAATTTTAGAAGTGCTGTTACCATATGACCCAGAAGTGTTGCACCCAGGTGAAAGAAAAACATCTAGAAAAACTTTGACATGAAAATTAGTAACAGCTTTACTCACGATAGCTTAAAAAGGAAAACAATCCAAATATCTGTGAAGTTCCCATTTCAAAAGTCACTTTTTTGGAAATAGAAAACACAGCTGGTGTGGGTGTGTGTGCGTGCGCGTGTGCGTGTGTGCCTTTACTTAAGTTTGATTGAAAAGATTTGTCGAAGTGCCAAGTAGTGTAAAAGATTGGTGGCTCAAGGGTTGGGTCTGGACTTAGCCCCACTGGGCCTTTGCCTCGGCTCTGCCCCCGCTGGGCGTTGACCTCGTCCTCAGCCAGTAGCATGATGGCTGCTTTAGTCCCAGGCACACCATCCTGCAGTCCCTAGCAGTGCTCTTCTTGCAAGGTGGGGGAAGGTTTGCCAAAAGTCTCCCACCCAGTCCCACTGCTGGATCCTTTTTTTTTTTTTTGTGGAACCGGGGATTAGAACTCAGGCCCTTGTGCTTGCCAGGGAAGCACTTATTCCACTGAGCCATCTCCCCGGCCCCTGGATCCCTTGTTTTGCCAGCTAAGTCAACAGCAGAGAGAATGCGATTGCCCCGAAGGAGGAGCTCAGACTGAATCAGAATCTCCTGCCTGCTGATGGGGTCTGCTCTCGTGGAAGCCCTGAGGCTGAGTGGAGCAGGTGAAAGGGGAGAGAGATGAAAAGCCTGTCAGGTTGTGAAGAATAAAAGGAGGAGAAATGAATGGTGTCCACATTGGTTGCATTTGATGTGGAGGCCTGCCATGCTGCCTTGGTCTGGGGGGAAGGAGGTTGAAGTAGAAAGCTGAGTGTGTAGTCACAGCTTGGAATTGTGGGGCTGTGTGTAACAGTAGGGGACAAAGGGTAGTCTGGGACAGCAAAAACAGCAAAACACTTCAGATCCAAGCCCTCAGTGTGAACTGTGTGGGAAGAGAATCTAGGTCCCAGGAAACAACTGGGATTGGGTGAGTGTAGAAACATTGACATGCAGAGCCAGCACTTCTGGGCTCATGCAGTTGGGACAGGAGTTGGCAGTAGTCTGGGATCCAGGCAGGAAAACTCGATTGCAGTTTGCCCATCTGTGAAATCAGGACCTCAGGCAAAAAAGTTTGCATGTTTTGCTTGTTAAAGCAGAAGCCAAAACAGTAATTATTGTTCTTCTTCTTCTTTTTTTTTTTCCTTAGAGGTGTGCAAGAACAGGAGCCAGCACCCCCCACACCTTTTTTTTTTTTTTTTTTCCAACTAGTCCATTTTTAGGTTCCTGAGCAACAGCCATTTTTCTTCATAATTGCTTGCTGGTTGGATTAAATCTCTGGAATTGTTCTTTGAATAAATTACAGAAGTCTGTTCAAACAAATGTAACAGCTATTCATCAAATACTTTTTGTGTATTTTGAAAACTATTGTTTTCGAGTGTATGTGTGTGTGTGTGTGTGTGTGTGTGTGTGTGTGTGGTATGTATGGGCCTAAGGCATAGTCCTGGATCCATACATGAGTAATGCATACATAGGAGGCCTGTCTAGTAGGGTTTTGTACCTGAAAAATACCAAAACAGCTCAAGGCTAGACAGGCTGAGACAGCGTGCAGAGCAGTGTACTGAATCTGCAATGGAATAGGTTAAAAATCTAGGCAGAGACAGAATGAGAAACTTCACTGTCAGAGAGGAGGCAAGTGAGAATTTGGAGGAGAGGGTGACCTTGTAGGGATACCTTTTAATTCAGTTCTGCATTGGTCTGGGAACTGGGACAGGGCTGACCCAGCAGGTCAGATGGGAATCAATGCACACAGCAGTAGGAGAGGTCCCGAAATCACATCCCGGGGAACTAAAGGTTGGCTGCTGATAACACTGCTCCGCAAGCAGCTGAGAAAAATGAGGCTGGAGTGCAGGGGAGAGCTGGGAGTAGAGAAATAGTAATAGTGGAGCATTTTTTACAGGGCTGTATCTCAAGAATTAGGTAACAGAGAATGCATTGTTTCAAAAGGAGCAAGTCTGCTTTTAACACAGTAATACTAGAAAATAACAAGAGAAACATTGTAGAAAATGAAAAATAATCCCTTCAGTCCAACTATCTAGTGAATGTTTTGTCCATTGCTCACTTCTTTTTCTTCATAAATATATTTGAGTTTATCATGCAGTGAGATATTATTAAAGTACAGCTGCGATCATATAATTTTTTCATTCTATTTTTTCTAAATATGTAAATATTTAATAATAAAAACAAGTATGCTTGTATTTAACTATTTCCTGTGGAATAAAAATGCTTCATAGCATTTTTTGTAACATTACACCTATTAAAATTTATGGTTTTGGTTTTTAGATAACTCCAGGGTTGATATATCTTCCAGGATGACCTGACCCAGGAGCAGAAGACTGACTCTCAGGGTTCCAGGAGACTGTCTCAGAGAAATAGCTGCCGAGATTGTGTAGTATTTATATATATACAAACACATTTATTGAAATGTTGATGTGGTATTCTGCACTTTGTATAGTTCACAAATGCCATCACATAGGTGCATGAAGATATGTGCCATTACTTGCCAATTGCTGCCTATTACTTTATAGATTAACTGTACCCTGGTTTCATTAATCCTTAAGTTTTCATAATTGTCCAATTTGCTCCTGTTGCTTTCCTATTCAAATAAGACTGCAGAAACAACATCCTTATTACAGATTTCTAGTCTCTATGTACTGACGGAATTTTTTAGTAAAAGATGGGCTGATAATTGTTATTCTTGAATCATGAAATACATGAGTTTTAGATTTGAACAGTCAGTGCTAAATTCCCCTTTAAATGGAAGTGCCACATATATTCCTCAGCAGAAATGGAAGTTCATTTTCATATCCTATTATCAATAGAAGTTGGTTTTAAGCTTGTAAAGGTTTACCAGTGAACATATGTAAAAGAATCCACCCAATTTTATCAACATGGCTCCCTAATTCTGGGAGGGGTTCATTATCTTATTATTAGCTTTTGGTCTTAAAGCTTACTGTTTCCCTGTAAAAGTATGTTCATATCTTTGACCATGTTTTTTATCAGCGAGCTACTTACCTTGTTTTAATTTATAGGAATTATATATAGTCTGTGTTTATAAAGACTTTTGTTGTTGCACCTAAGCTAATTGTGTACTGTTGAGATTACTATAACTTGTAGTGTGTTTTGCTATTTATTTTTAAATTTATTTATTTATTTATTTATTGTGTGTGTGTGTGTGTGTGTGTGTGTGTG
>NDGM011251609.1:8695-22502 GCA_002564305.1 Octomys mimax | reverse complement strand
TGTTTATTAAATGAATAACAGTTTATTGAATGCTTTCAAGGGAAACATTGATTGAGCCTAACTCCATAAAATTATCAGTAGGAAAACGGGAGACTGCTTGGGCTGGGGAGATGGCTCGGTGATCTAAGTGCCCACCTGGCAAGCACAAGGACCTGGGTTCGATTCTCAGTACCACATGTTGTGTTGACCCCAGAAGGTGCTGGGCGTGGTGGCACATGTCTGTAATCCCAAGACTGGAGAGTCTGGGACAGGAGAATCACTATGAGTTCCAGCTGCATAGCAAGACCCTACACCAAATAAATAAATACTTAAAGAAAAAAATAAAATGAGAGGCTGTTCATAGGCACTAAATTTGTGATCACATATCATTTCTTATGTCTTCTACGCATTCACTTTTTTGCTGAGTAATTAGGTTCCTGAAAGATCTGACCATGAAAAAAGTTAAATTTGACATGATCCCCAGCATTCAGAGCGGCACGGCCCTAGACACAAGCTGACTGGAGACAAGCTTTGGTGAAAAAGTATGCAGTGAGCCCGATGTGCAGAGAGGCTCCGTGGGAGCACGTCGTGAGTGGAGCTGAAAGGGGCGCAAACTCCTACGTCACGCACTGAGAAACGCCCTGGCTTCGCTGTGGCCCATCTCACAGGTATAGACAGTTCATGATTTCCTGCAACAAAAATAATGGACCTCATAGACAGCGTCCGGGCTTGACATACAGGACTCAGACACCATGGATAAGTTCAAAACACACAGCACGGCAACTGGAGGATACTGCACCTGAAACGTTCATGCCAAACCCCATACCTAGAAAGATAAATGTAATTTTCTATAATATATAATTTTAAAATCTAAATAATAAGTACAATATTGTAATTGTTTTGATGTTTACTAAACAATAAAGACTGGAATTTATGTGTGGCTCCTCTGTGTTCTGGCAGTCCGTACAGGGGTGCCTCGGTTCATGAGCTTAATTCTTTCATGATTATGGTGGCAAAGCCACTGGCCGAGATCTGAATCAAATTTCCCCACGAGCTCAACACGGAACCTAACTGCTGAATTTCTGATAATGGTATTAAATGGAAAAGCCACCTGCTGATGAGGGTCTTGCTTCTACCCACTGTCTACTCTAGGAGAAGGCCTGCCAAGGAATTCATGAGAAGAACACGTATGGAAATAGGATAGTACTTCAAGGGAAGGACATAAGTAACCCTATTTATAAAATCTGAAATTTCCAGGAACAGAACTTCTGAGTCCTATATATTTTTAAACACTAAATATGTGAGTGTCTGTTTTGACTCTACAGGTGGCCAATGCTCAGTAGATGCATTCCCCAAAGACATTTTACCAGCAAACATGAAATCAATTTATTATATAAGCCAGTGCCTAGTGGGGGCAGTTGTGTTACCAGATGACTTAATTTCAAATTTAAATGCAAGAAAATTATAAAATGTATAAACATTTAAAGAAGATAAGTCAAACAAGAATCAATTAAACAAAATTTTTTTTAAAAGACAAAATAATATGTGGAGCAGAACAATCAGAATACAAATGCACACACCATGTAACACACATGGCTATTAAATATAAACCACAGTATTTCATCATTGCCAACTGTATAAAGCATGGCATAAAATTATATAATATACTCAAATGCTTACAATGATAAGACAAAGACATAACTTTCAAGTATAATTCTTTAAAAAATATATTGTTTATAAAATAGTACATCAAGGAACCTAAAGCATTATTTTTATAAAAATGAAAACACTAAAAATATCTCAGTGAAACTTTTTTTCTACTCAAGAATTGTCTTAAAAATAAAGAAAAATTGTTCACTAGAGACATATCTGTTCTGTAAGTAAGTGCAGCATTAGCGGAGAGTGAAGATAAATCAGCATTGTCACTTATTCTTAATGATCCTTGTACCTAAGAATGAACATGAATTAATTCTCACTTACCTCATCTTGAGATTTCACTAGAGTTCTGAAGGTTTTTTCTCCACTTTCTCCATCTATCATTTTATTGCGAATCTAAGGGAAAATGAAAAAGCTACTTTATCCTAGGAGCCAAATTCGCCCACTAATGTGTGATGACATTGTTATTTTTCAAAGCTTTCCTTGCTTTAAACACATTGACTCAGTACAGAGGGTTGGTTTTAATAGCAGTTGGAATGTTCTCTGGGATTGATATAAGTTGCCTCATTACAGTAATTTTAAATTATTATAAATACCCTCGATTAGCTTTTTCAGTCAGTCATTAATCTCTAAAATATAATTAGTAAAAATTAGTCAGTAGACTTATAGACTAGGTATATTTAACTGAAAAGTAACCATTGAGAACTCAAAATACATCCTTCTATCTCTAAGTTGAGGGGCTTTGAGAGGCTAGCTGATCTCCTCATGGAGACCACTGGGGGTCGATCTGCTCCCTGTTACTTTATACTCTTTTATTATATCACATACTTTACAGCAGATATTCACCGCCACCTAAAACAACCCGGAACTGGGCCACAGTCTCAAAGTACTTGCAATAAGTAATCAAATTCTATAGATATACAGTGAGAAAATGTGTAAAATCTGCAAATTAAGTACAAGTCAAAATAAAGTGTGACCAATTATAAAAGAAATACAGCTGCCTTTGCACATATAAAAGGAGTTAATTCATCTGAGAAAATTCTAAAAATACGCATCTAGCACAAGAAAGGCTGCTTTGTCCCTCACTGTCTGAGTGAAGAGCACAAGCCAATCTCCCCACTTCCACCATGTCATCAGCACAACACACAGGGCAACACCCATGTCCTCAGTCTCTCGAGAACCACGGCTGAGGTACACCACGCACTCAGCAGATGCTCTTTTACTATTAATCATCATCTTTAGTGTTATGGAAGACCCTCTCACACGAGGTGGAATGTGACTGTTTTGCCATTGTCATTCCATCAAGAGTCTCGAGACAACATGGCGGCTGCTTTCCTCATGTCGCTCTTCTCTGGTTTCACGGCCGGAGCCATACCAGCCTTAAACTGCCTGAGGAGACCCATCTTTGAGACTGCCACAGTCACTCACAAGTACATTTTGAACTGCAATAGTTAAGATAGCTTTGAGAAGCAGAAAGCGAAAGACCACAATCAGGCTGGAGAGATAAGTTGGCAGTCTAAGTGCCTGCCTGCCAACGCAAGGACTCGCGTTTGCTCCCAAGTACTGCTGACATAGGGCGTGGTGGTGCGCTCCTGCAACCCCAGCGCTGGAGAGGCTGAGACAGAAGGGTCACTGCAAGTCCTAGCTGCATAGAGACCCTGTGCCCAATAAATAAATAAAAAGTAAAAAGAAGAAAAATAAAGACCACACTCTATTTGATTAGTCACTCCCTGTCCTGTACTTCTGGAAGAGAAGAGCCCAGCGTGCACCATCTTTAACTGTGAAGAACACCCACGTGTGCTTGTGCAGTATGGAAACACAAGCCAACACATGGTGGCCGCCGGGCCGAAGAATCCAGGCCCCAAACCCTGCGCTTGTTTCCCACACACACTCACCTCCACTTTAATGTCATTCTCCAGCTCTGCATCCAGGAAATCCAGAGTCACGGGCTCCTGAGATTTGGGGTTCTACATGGAAGACAGAGGTAAGGAGGCATCACACAGTCAACCAGTGGCACGCACCGAGTGATGCAATCGATATTTAAATATGAAATCAATTCTGTAAAAATTAGCAATTCACATTAATTGTATAAATATATCAATACATATATGTGTGAGAGTAGAGAGTTGAAACTAAAGATGGAGCTTCCAGTGCAGTAAATACTAACTAATCACCAGCTGAAAAAAAATCTCACTTCAAATGCTGTTTTCAACTCTGCGTTTACAACCCCAGTTTTATGGGGCTTTTGAGGAGCCCTTCACAACCGTCCTTTACCAGCATGACAAAGGCCAAATACAGCAGAGTGACTGCAAAACTAGTGCAACCCACAAGCATGGAAGTTGGAATTTCAGTAACAATATACGTAAGGAAAATACTTTTAGAATCATGTTCGGAGATTGTGAAAAGCGAAACCAACTTCTTTGAGAACTACGCTTCCTTCTGAAAACATAGAAGGCAAAGAGAGAGGCAGCTCTATTTTACAACTGGAATCTCAGACACGTTCAGCTTTATTGATTCCTAATAATTCAAAACCCTACGCGCTGCATACAATGAAATTTGCGAGCAGGTCAACTGCAATAAAGCCCAGGTGTTGTGGTTAAAGTCCAACAAGAGTCACAAGCCTGTGGGCGCTGAACCCCGCTCCTGCTCCGAGTCCCCAGTTTCTTCTGGTTGGAGCACAATAAAAGTTCACTGTGCAACAAGACGGAGCCCGTGCAGTTGTGTCACACGATGTACTAGCCTAGCAGATACACCTCATGTGAAATGTTTTTAGGTGTATTTAAATTTTTCAATTACAAAATGATGATGTGCTGGACTGTTTGATGAGTGAATAAAAATATTCATTGCCTTATGGATTGCACTACAATTTAACAGTTCACTAGAATAAAATATTTATTTATTTTATTAAAATATTTATTAAAATAAATATTACCCAAATGTGACAATTAATTACATTGTGGTAATAAATGCAGAACTATGGTGGATGAGTGCAAGAGTTATCGGAATTTTACTAAGAATAGCTCCTAAATATGTCCAGATCATCTGTATTTCCAATTCCATTTGAAGAGAACAGACTTCCCAATATAACAATAGCTAAAATATATTGAAATTAAGCATTTCCTATTTGTATCCTGCATGTTTTAGTTTTTTTTTTTCTTTGTATTTTAGGGAAGGGTCTACAGGGTGTTCAGGGTCTCACTACTAAATTGGACTCACAGTGATCTGCCTGTTTACAGCCTCCCAAGAGCTGGGATTACAGGTGTGCGTCACCATGCCCAGTCTCAATTGCCGTCTCAGTGCGTCCCGGGGGCGTGACCAACGTGGCAGGCCTGGGGATCGTACCCCCAGCCCCTGCGCCTGCTTGCAGGCACTTTAATCTGCTGAGCTACTTGGCCGGCCCTTATGTTTTAGTATTTATGGCATGAAGTTAGTTTATAATTATAGTAAAATGCCTTCCTTCAAAGAGTACCTCCATTTACATAATGGAAACTTCCAATTCTCATGGATTTTGATGAATCTTAAAGTCAACTAAAAATAATTGCACTTGTCTATTTTAATTAAAATATGGCACTTGTCTTTTTTAGTTAAAATAGTTATACCATAAGAAGAATCTATAATACTGCAAATAAGTATTAGATTTTTCTGAAGACATAAACACTGAGCATTCAGAGGAAGGGTCATTTAGATGGAAATACTCATTTGCGATACAGCATGTTTCCTGAGAAAATACAAGCCTCTGTCGAACTTCCTACAGCCCCTTCATTTATAAAATGAAACTTAGAAAATCATTAAGGGAAGGACAGTCTATTGTTTCAGAATTGCTTAAAGTCTCATAAAATAAAACATTTCCCACAGGCCATGTAACACCAACGGTACAAATAACAAATGTAAAAAACAAGGTCAAAATAACCAAAATGATAAGACAAAACCAAAATAAGGGTATTTGGCTTACATGCAATGGACAACCCATAGCATGCCCAGATCCACACAGCATGCAGGGAGGAGGCGTTATCGGGGAATTGGCAACGCGGGGCGCATGTCCCAGTCCAGCACACAGAGCCACAGAGGAGAGACTGGAAGCAGGAAGGAAAACTCAAAGCACAACTTGCACTCTAAACGGCAACCCAGAGACCACTTTCATGAGGGGCAAAGATGATGAAAAATAAAAAAAACAGGCTTAAGGAAAGAAAAAACCAGGCATTTGTTGCCTACAGCCTGTGGGCTCATTATGGTTTTGAAATTCCTTTTTGAGATTTTTCAATATTATTCCTTTGCAGCTTTTAGTACTACATGACAGCAGGATATTGTGGCCACCTTCCTTGGGGCTGAGCCAATTCTTGTCCCTTCCTCCCGTTTCTTCCATCTCTTGGTCTTCCTTTTGCAAAAGATCTAGATCCCTATGTCCTATCATCTGTCCATTATTTTGTCTTTTCCTATATTTTGAGTTTCTCATATTAGAGAAATGATGTGATAGTCAAGCTTGTGTATCTAATTTATTTGACTTATGGTCCCAGTGTGCATGCGGTGACTCCCAGATTACTCAAATTTATCCTTCTTTATAGTAGAGTGGTTCTCCTTTGGGTCCAATGTGTACCACATATTTTTATCCAAATTTACATAACATTCCTTACTACAAAGTATGGATGTCAACTGAAACAATGATGAGATCATTTGTTCCAATGAAAGGCAAAAATGCAATGACAAATTTAGATTTGAAATAATTCAGTGTCCTTGTAACACTTAATACTTCAGAAATACTCCCCTAACTGATATTATGTGGTTGCTAGTTTGCCATTTGGGGTTTCCTTAGAATGAAAACAAAAATAAAATAAAGCATTATTTTTTATTATATCATAATTGTCACATGCAATATTTGATGATGCTACAAAAAAGAAACACTAAAATTCACATTACTGCAGAAAGGTATAATTTAAGGTAATACATAAAAGCACCATGCATGGAGAGCAACAAAAGTTTAAGAAGGACTATACAGGATTTTAATCTCTACAGGAGTCATAAGACCTGAAGGCTTTCACACAGACCAACAAGGGATTCAGATCATCACAGAGGTTCTAAGCTGGAAAGGACTAATGTGTCCTCTTGTTTGGACTCGGTACTTTAAGAAGAACTTCAAAGCTTTAACTATGATTCAGGAGGCAAATTAACTTAGAATTTGTGGGAGATGGGGCCTGAAATTCACACACATATTTATACTGGGGGTGAGAACAGGTCATTCATCTCTGCTTTTCAGGTGAAGACGTGGACCTACTGCAACTAGGCTCAGGATCAGGTCAAGGTACAAGTCTGCTTCTAGGAGAACCGAACAAGAGTTCTGCAAGAAGCGAGGCCTCAGCATTTCTTGGCATTGTACTACATCTGCTAGGCTGCCAACAACTTTTTTCTCAGGAAATGGGAGGCTTATATAGGAATCTTATATAAAGCTGAACTTGCTTTGAAATTCTGAAATCATTTCTAATCTGTAGAAAGTATCTTTTTAGGTTGATTTGTACCTACAGAAGTATGGGTACATCCAGTAACTTCTACATGTTGTTGCCAATGGAGAAAAAAGTTTGCAATGAGTCAGGCAGTAAAAATGTATAATATTTATATGCTATTATCAACAATGCTGATTTACTGCGAAGATATTTCTTTAGTTGTGCTTGTGGAAATTCAAAGAAATTTTGGCTTAAAATTCCTAACTTACGGAAGTTACCATGTTGAAATTGTATTTTTACTTGCACTTAGAAGGCAAATTAACCAGCATATCGCTAGAATCACATGGATTGACGTGAATTTTACGATATTTATTAGCAGACTTCTCTTAGAAGCCATCCCACCGTGATTGCCCTGATTGTTAGGATGATCACACAGTTTCACAGCGGGCTTTGGTTAGCAAACGCACACAGTCCGATCCTTTAGCACCTTTTGGCTTCAGGTTATTGGGAGCTAACGCTGGTCCCACCGCATGCTATGGAGGCTTACAGTGAGGACAGGCAGCTTTAACTGTAAGCTCTAAGAGCGGAAGCTTGATCTCAAGTCTGATTTAGCAAATCTGAAAGCACCACCCTCACTCAGTTACCTGCACACTGGGTCTTCTTTGTCTCAAATTAACTGTTGGGATACCCACACCAATAGGCTGGAGTGACAGAGAAATGGTAACCCGTCACATCACTTGTGACACAGGGACGCTTTCGGGGTCAGCTATGTGCTTGATCAGAAACAGATATAACCAGTGTACTCAGATTTCAAAAGATGTGGTACCACATAAAGTTCATGATGAATAAGTTTGTTAAAATGAAAAGTTTAAAAACATTTTTAGTGAATAAAAATGTTGCATTAGTAAAGAGCATTTCTAGAGAGATATGACTGTTATTTTGGTATTTTTCTAGTAATGTATTTGAGGAAGTATGAAAGACATATTGTCTCTAATGAAATTTCTACTTTATTGAGAGAGACAGAAAAAAGAGAGAGAGAAGGAAGGCATGAAGGGGAGAAAAGGAGATGGCGAGGGAGGGAGAGAGATTGAGAAACGGGTTGCTACATGTACAGGAACTAAATGTGTAAAACGTGACTAGTGCAATGTCCTCCTGAGCTCCCTGTGGTGCCAGCCGCATCCTGTAGAGGTGATGGCCTAGAGGACACAATTCCTGAGGAAGCAACTATTCTAGGACATGAAAAAGTTTACAGCATCCCAGTGTGCTCCTTCGTGTCCTGCAGGGATCTCACATGATCTACTGAACTAAAGGAAGCTCTACTCTAACACTGTTGACTTATTTTAATGTTATCTTCTAAAACACAGATGACTCGTAATTTTCTATTCAATAAATACGTATGTCAGAATTGGTCAAAATGGCACGCCTAGTCAATAGACTTGGCTATTTTAATGAAAAAGGGCAGAAATATAAAATGCACTTTGAGATAAGCCAGGAGACATACTATCACGCTATTCAAAATGTAGCCCTGTGGGTAACAGGCTCTATGGATAAGCCAATGATGCCTTAGAGCTCGGTGTGCAAACAGCTCAGTTACTTCATTTACTGATGTCCTGGGCTTGCTAGAGAGCACTTGGGTTGTTTTACACAAAACACAACACGGTAATGAAATATTTTAAAATAAGATTATAATATCAGTAAGAAAATATGATATAATGATCAAGGTGTATACATTTGCATAAACTGTGTTTTCACCTTGTTAGATGATAATGAATACTATAGACATAGAAGTATTGTCTTTTATTTTCATTGATGAATTAGTCATGGAAGAATAATTTTACTAGCACGCATCTGCTGCTGCTCTGACGCTCCCTCAGCTTCCCAGCCACTTCTGTCACCTCTCAGGACACTCTTGTACGAACACGCGCAGCTTGCGCTTTTCCGTGGAACAGACACCGTGGCATTTACCATGATGGAAATTTTGATGATGAAAATTCCACGTGAGTTTTAGAATGAAGCGGCACATGGATTACGCAGACTTGTTTTCTTTGGGTCATCTGCAGACAGTATGCTTTGAAGTGTCTTTTTGTTACATGCTTTTTTAAAACAAAATCTACACTAAAATAGGAAAAGTTAATTCAAGCTAGCCTTTATTAGATATTTCTACAATTTTGTATTTTTCTTGTGATTTTATGAATTTAGTGCACTGATTACCCCAATAACAAGGAAAATATATATTGACATAATAGAAACTAATAAAATATTTTCTATGTGAATATTTATCATTAGGAGAAGGTATAGGGGAACACCTTTTTCAAATGATTAGCTTTTTCACCGTGAAAACAATCCAAGCTGCTATTACCACTGGACGATAGCTTTAATTACAATCCCTCCATTGAATAGATAATTCTCTCATTATTAATCTTTGTCTATGATATATTTTAGTTTATTTAGGGGAAGAATAAGGTCTACAACCAGAAATGTAGGAATCTTTTCTACATTTTAACCATTACATTTCATTGCTCTTAGATTACTCAGGAGGATGTAATTTAAAATACTTTCAATATACAAAGACAAAGAATAATGCAAAAATGTAAGCTTATTTGGCATTTAAAAATATGAATGTTTTTGACTATGGTGTAAATTCTAGGCTGAGTAGCTGGTCATAGCAGCTGCTTCCATGAAGGGACGCAGCACAGCCTGCGGTCCAGGACTCTGCGGGCGGAGCCCAGAGCAGCCGGGCTGCGCTTCTGTGAGGGCAACACACTTAAAAACGACAGCGCATTATCAGCAGCTTCATTTGCTAAGCACATCCTGATGCCCCCGTGGACTGTGAGGGACGATAAGCCCCAAAGCAGGAAGAATTAAATTAGGGAAGAGAATGTATTTTCTAAGAATTAAATTAGGGAAGTTAACATATTTTCCTTTTTCTTTTTGGTATCAGGCATCGAACTCAGGACTTTGTGCTTGCCAGGCAGGCGTTCATCCCACTGAGCTATTTCCTTGGCCAGAAGTTCATTATCATGCATAATCTTATCTAGCATGTATTAAATAATTTATTTCATTTAATATGGTTTTACAATTAGTATCAATGGCTCTTAACTACTGATTTGAACAACACTTAAATGACACAGGTTCACAAGTGTATGTGTGTGTGTATTTGTGTGTGTGCATGTGTGTGTGTGGGGGGGTGCGTGTTAACATAACTAACACTGAATACCATCACCAGAGAGCAAGGCCAGCCCTAAGTACGGAGGCTCGGGGTAAAATATCTCAAAAGTTAAAACAAGAACATAAAGATGTTTATAGAATAGCAATTATATAGGATTTTGTCTAATTTCAAAACCAGCTGGGTACGTTTGGCCACTAAAGCCTTGTCAAGAACTAGTGGAAAGGAAGTGGGAGGAGCTGAAGGTGAGATGGTGTGGAAATATGGAAACACTTTGTGCCTCTGGAGGACGGACACACAGGTGAGGGCCACACGGCCGCTCCGTGGAATGCTACTGCTTCCAGGAAAATTCCACTGAGGAAATCCGGGTCCACATCTGAAGCTCACCACATAGACTCTGCGCACTGGCATGGGGCCTGCCTTTCCACGCCTGCCCCTGAGGGAAGAGGAACCCTGGGATGGGGCGGATATGAGCTCCAGGAGAGAGGCACAGCCGTGGGGGGCATGACCACGCACAGAGCGGTCCCTAGCTATAACCAAGGCAGCAAGTGGGGTTAATGCAAACAAAGCCCAAGATGTGACAAGGGCAATGTTTGCAACAACAGCATTAGCTCAGCTAACTGGCGAGGAATCCTAAAATCTTTTTACACACTTTCGTATATTACCAACTCTAGTGTTGCCATCAAGGAAAGGGCCACACTGCAGACTGTCCCTCTGTACTTAATGCTATAAAGTGAATCTTAAAAGGACAACCTAATAAGCACATTAACCCCTAATTTTACAAAGTACAATTCACCGTAAGCACATTATATACATACCTTTGGCTGAAGATTTGGATGTAGCAAAACATATCCATTAGGATCAATTGCAAAATAATAGCCATTGGGGCATAGCTGGAAAAAAGACCAGAAAACATTTATGACATCCTCATTCACAGTCAGAACAGTACTAGTTCTTTAAAAAAATCTTTTGTTAAATTATCTATTAACACATTTTATAGCATGCAACATGGCATCCTTACATTTCATTTTTTTTAACATGATTTTTTGTTAAGGCTACTGCACGTAATTCCTCAGAATGAGTTAAATGCTTTATAGACCGGCTGAAGCAGCAGCCAGTTCAGAACTAGGAAGGGATGGTGGGAGAGTGACTGATCTTACTGTGAAGCGCGGCGTCAGCCTCTTAATGTCCTCCAGGGAGACATCGACGCCCATCACCCCCAGGATCAGCTGGTTCTGTGGCGAGGAGGCAAGGAGATGGCGCGCTTAAGACCGAGGTCTACCGGTTTCCACAGTTACTATATATGTTTGCCATCTTCCTGCAGTAATGGCTCTAGTTCAGAGTAGCTTACATACTTGTATGAAGATGATGTACGTTTGTTGTCAATTTAAAAGGATTGTCAGCTCTGTTTTCTGTAATTTTATCACCATTGTTATTTAGTTTGTATAAAATCTTGATGAGTATAAAATAGGATATATATGAAATTTGAACTCAACCTGTGAAACTTAAGTACTTAATGAAACCGTATCTCAATGTAAAATTTTTGAACACATAAGAAAAGGATTTAGACAACAGCCTCCTTGAGCTCCACTACTCTGAACTCAGAGACATTTAAGAAGATAATGATCCCCAAAGAGAAATAAAAAATGTTTAATATGGCTATATTACTAAAATGAGGAATTGAGATTTATAACTGAATATCCAATGCTCAAGTACAAAAGACTTTATTAATACATAAACCAGGAGTGAATATCCCCTCAAGTTAGGAAGATCATCTACATTATACAGTAAGTTTTTAATACAATTTCTGCAGTCTTTCATTTGGAATCAAATTAAGAAATAGGAATACAATCCTGAACTTAAATCAAAAGAACTTAACAAATACGAAAATAAGTACAAGGTGTTTTGAAATAATTATTCAGGATGTTCAAGAGATAGCATTTCATTGCATTGACAGTATTACCAGTGCTACAGAAATCAAGTGTTTCTATGAAACTCACTAAGTCTTTTTCCTGTATCTTTTTTTTTTTTTTTTTGGTGGTACCAGGGATTGAACTCAGGACCTTGTGCTTGCCGGGCAAGTGCTTATTCTATTGGGGTATCTCCCTGGCCCTTTCCTGTGTCTTAAAACAATAGGAAAAATCTTATATATCAGATCTGTAAATTACAAGCTTACTTTAAAAAATTTACTGTCTGTGAGTCACATGTTCGTCTGCTGTGTAATTAGCCCGAGTCTGACCCCTGTTTTCCTGGGACAGAGTGACACAGAGCGACTCTGACTGTGGCCTGGAGAAGCCGGGAAGCTGCGCCCACAGCCTGCGGCCTCTGGACAGGCGCTCTGGGCAGATCTCCTCACAGAGATAACTAACTACACTGAGGCTCCATGTCCCACTTTAGCATTTATTGTTATTAATTTTATCAATTAACTTTTAACCTTTAAGTTGGTCTCATTTTCAGATTGGCCAGTTCTGTTGAAGACCGGAAGAGTTCCAGTAATGACAAGGCCCAGTTCCTAAAAATAGACAGAAAGAAGAGACAAATGAGTTATGAGTTTAATTTCTCCTTTTGCCTCAGCCTCTGATATCTCAGACCTCAACTTATAATTATTCCATAAAAAGCCAGAAAAATACTAACACATTTTAAGATATATTTGTTTACTTTTTTAAAAAATCAAGAAAATTAAAAAATAACAAAATATGCTATGTAACTATTTAAGAAGGTGATATTTAAGTAACGACTGTAAATAACTTAAATAAACATGATCATCTTGCACGAGTAACATGCAGCCTCTTTTTTACTTCACTGTAGTCAGACCTAGCATTTTCTTGCGGTGACAGTTTATCTATGACCAGGGTCCTCCACACTCATAGTGGCATTAAAATAGTTTTTCAAATGATTTAATTCCTTTTTTGTGCCTTCATTCTTAAATTTTCAATAATACACAAAAGTTTCATGCTATATCACAAATGAGTTGAATAACAGAAACAGAAACATACTATTGATACTTTATTTTTAGAATATTCTCGATGAATACTATGCTATTCAGAAGGAGCACTATTATTCCTAAGTATTCCTGCACAGTAAATAAAACTTTTTGACAAAGTAAAATAATATAGAAAGAACTATAGCTATCACACAGGAAATCTCTTTCTGAGCTATTCTAGCATTATGAAAATAATGCTACTCTATTAATCACTGCGTAATTTCATATACTAAGTGAATTCACGGACAATAGTATCAGCAGTTGCTTTTTTTACAGATTTATTTATTTGTTTGGAACAGGGTCTCACTATGCATCTCAGACTCATAGTGACCCTCCTGTCTCAGCCTCCCCAGCGCTGGGATTACAGGCCTGCGCCACCAAGTCTGGCTTCAGTGGGTGGCACGGCACAGAGCCAGCATGGCAGGTAAGCAGTTCCTGGGATTGAACCTAGGTTCTTGCACTTGCCAGGCAGGCACTTAGACCACAGAGCTATGTCCCTGGACCCAGCAGTTGCTTTTTCATTTTTGATGTCTGTGGCCATTGAGAGAGAGAGAGAGAGAGAAAGAGAGAGAGAGAGAGAGAGAGAGA